>JAJOZX010006568.1:5000-20000 GCA_023014485.1 Bathynomus jamesi
TAATAAAGGAATTATTTTTATTTAAAAAAAATGTAAACTTCACTGTATTGTATGTACAAACAAAGTACATGATGTAAGTCAGGTTTAAGAATGTATATTCTTTATTATTTTAGTATATTTATACATATCTTGCCATTGTACATAATAGTATGAACATATTCTTTAATTATAGAAATTTATATTCGACGATTCTGATACTAAAAAAATCACGAAATACAGGACATTATCTGATGCGTTATTCAATGGGACATCTAGATTCATTTCTATATAAGTGCATATATATAATACCTTATCATAATACCTAATCATAATTTCTATATAAATGCATACATATAATACCTAATCATAATACATAATATAAATACAATAGATAATGATATTGTATCAATTCAGTTTGTTGTATCTGAATATTTATGTTTTTAGAGCATGCAGTTTACTACATATTCGAACACCACCCCCCCCTATTTTTTTGCTCTCAGTTCTTTCTTAACCGGCGTGGATGCTGCAGCAAGAGCGGATGGGAATGTATGCAACAGGACATCGAAGCGCCCCAGGACAAGATGCTGGCTCCGTTTCCTGTATGATACGTTCCCGTAGAGAAGAATCGTTGGTGTTGTTGCGACTGCATGAAACGCAACGAGTATAAGAGGACGTTGTCTAATCAGATTATCTCTTCCACGAGGTTCTGCTTCTCTCGCTGTATAGAAACAGTTTACAAAATTTTAAACGTCGGGAATTAATTACTGGACTTAAAAGCTTTTAGCGGTAATGCAAAATTCTTGTCTACGTTAATTTTAATATGGTATGGATGGTAAAGTGATTTTGATTACTTCGGATATTAGATTGTTAGGGTATTAGGGTATTATAATTCGATTAATGGGTACACACTAAATGATTCTGCATTACTATACTCATTACCCCTATCATTAAAAGTAATTTAAATAATTTTTCTTCATATATATATATATACACACACACACACACACACACACACACATATATATATATTTATATATTGTTGTGTGTATATATATATATATATTTACGTAAAGAACGACGCTTGTATAGGAGAACATTCCGCGCAAGATGAGGAGGGAGAACGAACAAATGAAAAAATGAGGTAACCACCCGGGAATCGAACCCGGGATATTCCGATTGCCGGTCAGATATGATAACCATACACCATGGTCCTCACTCGATCAGAAGTCGTAATTCTCCTACATACGCGCAGAAACCATATCATATCTGACCGGCAATCGGAAGATCCCGGGTTCGATTCCCGGGTGGTTACCTCATTTTTTAATTTGTTCGTTCTCCCTCCTCATCTTGCGCGGAATGTTCTCCTATACAAGCGTCGTTCTTTACGTTGATATATATATATATATATATATATATATATATATATATATATAATATATTTCTAAAACAAGTTTTGTATTTATTTTTACATATTATACAGTACATACTAAACAAAACCCTTCCAGACAAGTTACGCAAATGTATCACTCTCACTTTGGTTCTTCAAACTATAAGTGATACGTTTATTATTTTGTGTAATTGTACTCTTGGCAGCAGAAAACCGTTTATTGCAACTCCAAGACTTTACGTACATACAGAAGTAGGTGTTAATACCACACTGGATATGCGACGCGTATAGACAGAAAATAATGGATGTACTTGGGGGCAGAAAGAAAACAATTAGGCAAAAATACTACATTTACTGTATAACTTAAAGTATTCTTAAAGTATTGATTTTAGAGCGTACATTACGTTTAACCTCCAATCATGCCATATAACTTATAATTAAAATAACTTGTAAGCAACGGAATGTGTGTGTGTGTGTGTGTGTGTGTATATAATACGTCGTACCGTAAGACACAATATCGTTTTAATGTGAGGCGCATACGTAATAAAAGCCCGGTCAGTTTGACACGTGTTGCGCGCCGTTTGAAGTGAGCTGGATTCTTTGTTTTTGTCCATTGGCAGGTGAAGTGAATTCCTTAGGTTCAGAGAAAGGAAATTTAATGCTAAATTTCGTACCTGCATCTGCAGAACTAAGAGGAAATTACCTTCTCCAAGTGGAAATTGTTCTTACAGTTAATTCAATCATTAGGATAAGTCATGTAATTATTTTAAGGTTTTTTTTTATGTATATATTTTTATTTACCTTTCAAGGTGAAATATTGTTTATTGTTTTGACTTGTTTTTCTGTCGCATAAATAATAGTATTTGTTTTCTTAACACATATGTACAATAATATGAATTTTGCTCTCTCTCTCTCTCTCTCTCTCTCTCTTTGTCCGGGAGTTCTCAGATAATGGGAAGCATGAAGAGGTCTCTTGGAAGTCAAAACCTCCGAATAGTCATACTCATCTGCAGGGAAGCTACTTAATTATAGTGGAACTTTAGTTTTAAATATTGTACATTAAGTTTCATAATAAAACTAAATAAATTTCGCGTGAAAATTATGCATATCATCCATTATTATTCTATAATAACAATTATTATTATATAATAATAATTATTATATAATAATTGTTATTATTATAATATAATAGTAATAATTATTATAATAACTATTATTATTATAATTATTATTATAATAATAATAATAATAATAAAATAATAATAATATTATTATTATTATTATTATTATTATTATTATATATTATTATATAATAATAATGGTATAGTGATTATGCATGAGGCATTCTTAAATTGTAGGTCTGGACAATTGAAGGTACCCTCTGGAACAGTGCTCCTTCATGCTTGTGCCCCACATAGCATGATCAACCATCGAGCAACTTATTTTGACCACTTGACTCATATATATATATATATATATATATATATATATATGAAGCACTTTCATTCTCTATAAGAACAAGTACACGGGGATAGATACAAAGACTTTCCATTGATATTCCTCGCCAGAGAGATTTCCTCAACTCTCGTGGTGAGACCGCAAAGTGTATATATATATATATATATATATATTTTTTTTTTGCCATTGTACATAATAGTATGAACATATACTTTAATTTTATAAATTTACATTAGATGATGCTGATACGGCGGGAGACCCAAGTTGAAACTGGGCGACATTCAAAGAGTTGGCAGACACATACGCATGACAGACATCCAACTACAGGAAATATGCCAGACACTTGCCTACCTCGTTAATTGTCTAGATAAATGTTTTACGGAAATGCATAATATTATCTGGGTAATTGGACGCAAAATATGATAAATCTTCGGTACGGTGGCTTTAGCAGGCTAAGGAGAAATGCTGCGACGACGAAATGATGAATTCTTGTACATAAAAAAATAAATAAAAATCTCTTAAAAAATGCATGGTGTAGATTAGTGTATCCATGGTGTGAATGAACTCTGAAGCTATTCTTTTCATTATACTTTTTCCTACTTTCCCATAAATCTTCTTTCACCACTATTTTCTGTCGGCAGTGGGTGGCGGAGGAGGGAGAGAGCCTTGTCTGTTCTATATTTTACTATTATTACTATCCCTGTGTGAAAGCTTTACATGTTTATAAGGGTAAGCATGGTAGAAGTTTTTAGTGTACCTTTTTTCATTGCTGTTTCTAACTTTTATACTTCATTCTTGGGATAGCCCACAGTGGATCTTAGGATCTTTATTAGCCTGCAGCTGTTGTCTGTCTGTCTGTCTGCCTCTCTCTCTCTCTCTCTCTCTCTCTCTCTCTCTCTCTCTCTCTCTCCATATATATATATATATATATATATATATATATATATATATATGTAATGAAAATTTGTTATTAACGAAATGAGTTTTAAAAATAATTATATCTTTATCAAGAGAGAGAGATAACCGATGGAGTACAAGAAGCCCTGTGAATGGCTGTGGTATTTGCATTTATATATATATATATATATATATATATATATTATATATATAAAGGGTGTCAGGAAATGATTGCCCCCCTGTACAGAAGAAACTGAAAGGAATTGAAAAAAACAGACAAAACCACGCGAAAGAGCGTTTAATTTTGAATAAAAAACACTTGTTTTAATATCGGGTGTTGCCCCCATTTGCAGCTCTGACGGCCATTAATCGACGGGGGTATGATCCCAGAAGGGTCTCAAAGAGATCGGTATCATGACTCATTTCTTCAAGGACTTCGTTGATCTTTGCAGTCATAATTTCTGTTGAATACCGATTCTGAATGGGTTGTTCCAGCATTAAGGACTCCACCCGATCCTTCATGATGGATCCGACATGTTCACAGACATTAAGATCGGGAGAATTGCCAGGCCATTCATTATTTCCGAAAAAATCAATGTTATTGTCCTTAAGCAGTTGTTGAGTCGCAAGTGCTTTCATACAGAAGGCTTTGTCGTGAAGAAAGGTTGCCTGTTGAACATCCAAAACACACTCGTGGTCTTTCAAAAACGGAATTACATGTTGGGCTAAAATTACATTTCGAAAATAAGGCCCATCCCAACTGGTTCCTCTTGGTTTGATAACCCAGATGAGCTTCCGAATAGAGAACATAATGAAAACACACCAAATGCTGGATTTTTACTATTTCTCGATACTTCTGGTCGTCTGGGACTTCATCAGGAGTTGTTGCCCAAACCGATCATTCTGAAAATTTGGTTTTCTGGAGACATAAACGAAGAATTCATCGCTGACAACCAAGTGAAGGAAATCGTCTTCTGTTCATTCCTCAAGATAATCACAAAACCATAGCCGATCTTCAATATTAAGATCACTCTTCCGTGGCTTAGCTATTTCATGCCAAGCACTCAAGCCTTGGCGAACTCGAAATTGATGCACAAGTTGCCGATTGACTATCTTACCACGACGGATAAGTATCTCTTTCGCTACCTCAGAGCAGCTCTTTCTTTCGGCGCCGTGATGCAGCAAGCACAATGTCTTTCGATTCTTGAGATAATTTCTCCGGTCTTCCTCTCGAAATTCTGTTTCACAATCTTCAGGATTCTTATTCCAATTCCTTTTGACAAAGTCCTCTGATCTTTTTAATCTCTCAGCCACCAGTGTCGAGTTATGAAAGTTGCACCAGCTTCCTTTGCTTCACGAAATGTGACAGCTCGAATGCGGTCAAGAACTCGCTTTTTCTCTGAATCGTTCAAAATAGATGATGCCATGGTTTCTGTGGGGAAAAAAATGGTAAGAATTAAAATCACAGGAATAGAATATAATGATTTTATTCAGATTTTAACGCTCTTTCAAGTGGTCTCACCGGTTTTATCTATCTCTTCTAGTTTTTGCTCTACAGGGGGGGGGCAATCATTTCCTGACACCCACTCAGGGGACCATTCTGAGTTGTAGTCACATTAAACGGACATGTTAAATGCCTTGAAAGTGGACGCTCAACATATATATAATATATTATATATATATATATATACATACACAGTGCTTAATTTGTAAATGAAAAAAAAGTGGAACGCAGGTGAAACCCTCACAGTTAGGGGGTCTGGGGGTGCGCTGTAAGCTCCCCCAGCGGGGTCCGGGGCGGCGCCCCGGAAACCAACTCATTTTAAGCGTTTTTTCTGCGAAAACTGCGCAACATGCAAATGAAAGTTCTTCGAATACAATATTATTTTAAAGAAAAAGTTAGACCGTGATTGCGATATCTAAGTGAAATGTTATTTCATCTTAAGTGAAACAAAATATTATATGTATTTGAAACAAAATAAAATTGCTTTACTTACATGCTGTTGCTATATATAGGAAGTTGATAGAATAATCGCATTAATTTCCACACACACTCCAAACTTCTTTCTGCTTGATCGACTAGTTTTCGCTTTCTACTGTCTGTATTTCGTTGGATTTTAAATTACGAAATGACGTTGCTGACCTTTTTATTAAAATAAAAACCTTTTTTTTAATTAGGTTTTAAAATAAAAGTACGGCGTTCCGGAGCGTTCCGTCACAAATTAAGCACTGTATATATATATATATATATATATATATGTATATTTGCTTTTCTAAACTCTTTGAAGATAATATAAGAAGGGAATCGATGCCTGTAGTAATAACTCGAACAATTGCTGTATCAGTGATTTTACTGTTCATTTAAAGTCCTGAAATAATAAACTTGTATATTACGCTTACTTTATAATATACAGGGTGATTCTAAAATTGCCTAGTAAACTTTTGTATGAATGTAATATCTTAACAAAAATTATGCGATACTTAACAATTTTATTCCAAATACAGCAACAATAATTGTTTATTTCAGATGTTCAAAATGTCTTCCTTCAACTTGAACATATTGTTCACAACGTCCGACTATTGATCGACAGATATATAAACGTCTACTAGGTAATTTTAGAACACCCTGTATATATAAAGTTATTTTGAAAAAGAGAATGAATTGCTATGTTTGCTCTTCCTTGATATAATACCAAGTATTACCCGTTTTAGTTTCACCTGTTTGATTTTCAAATTTTACTGCAAACTGCATCCATGGGGAAAATTTCCAGTTACTTCCTACGTAATTTTTATATTTACGCTTATTCAGAAATAGCAAATTCAAACTACCAAATAACAGCAATCTGTGTAATCCTCTTGTTGTCCGTTGTTAGTTAGATAGAGATCCTTTGAAAGCTGAACCCACCAAACTTAATAATTGTTTGGGCTTCTTACTATGTCGTGAACCCGAAATGACAGATGTTTCATTCTCTGTGTTATTACGAGGGACAGATAACATGCTAACTTTTCTAAAATGACTTCTTTTTTTATTTTTTGCCGAACTTGTCATATAAAAACGAAGTTCTGGCTTTTATATTTTAGAAAGTGATATATATATATATATATATATATATATATATATATATATATATATATACGGGGCTCCAATAAACCTTAGCCCCCCCTGCCCATAGCCTAAACCATTAGAGGTACAGTAAAACTAAACATACCTTACAAAAGAGAATTTAATCCTCCATTTAATGAGAAACAAATAAAACTTGGTGTTCCCGCCATTGGCTTCCAAGACAGCCTGAATTCGCTTTGGGTAGCTTGCCAAAAGTGACGTGAATAGATCTTGATCGTTACGCAAATTTGCTAAAACAGTTTCAATGTGTTGCGTCATTGTATCCTTCGAAAATCGATTTGCTGCAGGTTCTTGAAACAAAAGACATTCAACCTTGTCCTTTATAACTGATCCAATGTATTCACAGACGTTCAGGTCAGGAGAATTTCCTGGCCATTCTTCATTTCCAAAGAAATCGATCTCATGGTTCCGCAACAACTGTTGAGTGGCTAATGCCTTAAAGCAGGGGGCCTTATCGTGCAGAAATGTGACCTGATCGACATCCATAACATTGTTTGGGTTTCTTAGAAAAGGAATGACATGCTGGGATAGAATAATATCACGAAAATACTGTCCATCCCAACTCTGACCATTTGGCTTCAGCACCCACATGAGCTTCTTTGCAGTGAACAAAACAAACACACCAACACAGTCTGGACTTTTTAATAATTCGCGATAATGTTCACTGTCATCGATTTCATCTGGTGTTGTGGCCAACACTCGATCATTTTGGTAGTTAGGCCGACGTGTTATGTAAACAAAAAATTCATCGGAGACAGCTAAATGCATGAAATCATCCATATCCCAATCTTCAAGATAATGGGCAAACCACATTCAGTCATCGATGTTAAGTTGAGTTTTTCTTGGCTTTGGAAGTTCATGCCAAGGCTTTAAACCTTGCCTATGACGGTACAGTCGAATGATCTCACCACTAACGATCTTTCCTCTCAACACTTCGATCTCTCTAGAAAGTTTAGCACAGCTGTTTTTCCGCTTACGCGTACCGCTTTCAATGATGTCCTTTGTTTCCTGAGAGAGTGGCAAATTTTGGCGCCCAGATTTGGTTGTATCCATTTCACATTCATCCAAAGTTTTATTCCAATTTCTTTTGACGAAGTCCTCACTTTTTCGCAACTTTTTGGCAACCCATGAACGTGTTATAAAGGTGGCTCCAGCATCACGAGCTTCCCGAAATGTTATTGCTCGTATGCGATCTATCACATGTTGCCTCTCCGAATCACCAATTAATTGAGGAGCCATTATATTATCACTTTATCAGCTAGAGTAATTTTAATACCTGCAATAAATAAAGAATTTTATATATTTTTATAATCACTAAAAAATATTTCGATGTAAGTAAACATGTAAGCTGCAAATGTGTGTGTGGGGGGGGGCTAAGGTTTTTTGGAACCCTTATATACAGTATATATAAAACCTTTGGTTTTGCTTCCGTCAGAATTGTTCATTCTGACGAAGGTCAAGCTTTTCACTCCACCTTAGTTTAACGTTGAATCCGAACCACACCCCACCAACAGCTTAGCGTCTTAACCACTAGGCTACCCATGGTACCCATTTATCTACCAACTAATCGCTTTATTGTGTGGAAGGATGAACAGCTGGGTTTTGCTACGCGCCGCCTGCAGTCACCGGGTCTCGATCCAGGGGCCAATGGATTCGTAGACAGCGACGCTAACCACTACACCATCGAGGCGTGTATATATATATATATATATATATAATATATATTAGGGTGGTCCACAACAGCGTTTTTGGGAATTTTAAATTCGGTCACATCTGCCCTTATTCTATTCCCCCACAAGAATAACCGTGCCAATTATCTTTGCTCTAGGACCTTTTTATGCACTCGCTCAAAATGAAACAATTTGAATAATGACTTGACAATTTATAACGAACATTTATTGAACAAGGATAATAATGACTTCATTTGTTTCGTTCTCCCTCCTCATCTTGCGCGGAATATTCTCCTATACAAGCGTCGTTCTTTACGTTAATTATACTGCGTGTTTGCAGTTAAAATGTATATAATGTACGGCATGCGGGAGGTGCCCCCTTGGGGCATTGGTTTCTGCGCGTATGTAGGAGAATTACGGCATTTGATCTAGTGAGGCCCATGGTGTAATGGTTATCATATCTGACCGGCAATCGGAAGATCCCGGGTTCGATTCTAGGGTGGTTACCTCATTTTTTCATTTGTTTCGTTCTCCCTCCTCATCTTGCGCGGAATATTCTCCTATACAAGCGTCGTTCTTTACGTTAATTATACTGCGTGTTTGCAGTTAAAAAAAAAAAAAAAAAAAAATATATATATATATATATATATATATATATATATATTATATATTAATATATTATGAAATTATAACAGCGGAACAAATAATGCACACAGTTGAAGATCTTTAGGTCTTCTTTAGACCAGTTTTAGTCGGCTCTTTGAATTCCTTGCGGTGCTGACGACTGCGCGGAGAAGGTACTGCTTTTGTGCTTCATCCTTCGTGATTGTGCTGTTGAAAGCCTTAATGAGCGCAACTCCTCTTTCTGCGCAATCGTTAACCACTGCCATCTTCTCTACACGTTCCTTCATTCCTTAGTAAGCTGGATCTGTATTCCAATCATTTGGTGTCTTGGACAGGAATGATTGCGCCTGTTCACTTCCGTGCTGCATGACGAGGTTGAAGAAGATTGCTGAACGTTTGGTGGCATAGAATTCCAAGGGATTGCTCGAGAAGAACGTTTTTCCGTCTACGCGCTTGAGTCCTTTTCTTTTTTCGGGAACAGCTACGATGTTGTGAGCAATCCTCTCCTTCGTGGACGCGTGAACTCGAGGATCAAAGAGTGCCAAGGGGATTAAGTGCTCGGAAATGAACCACAAATGGCGCTTCATCGCGGCAAATGCCGCGTCGTTCGTCTTTCCTGGGTGAGCTTTCAGCTGGCGCAAGAAAGTGAGGTCATTCAATGGAGCCATGTATGCAACACTGGCCTCGTTCCAGTAGCGGCCGTAAAGGAGCGTGATAAACAGGCTTAGTTCCTCGATGTTCCGTTTCTCGGTCTGAAGCAAGGTGAATTGATCTCTGAATAGGAACACCTTGAGCGTGTAAATGGCCTTGGCCATCCATCGCGCATGGTGCATGGCTCCAGGGCTTCGAATCCTCACAGGACCGTCAAGCTTCCCTCTCAAGAAAAGGAGGCAGAGAAGCATCAGTTCATCATAGTCGTCCCGCTGGCTCTTCTTCTTGACAGCCTCCTTGTAATAGGAGACCATTTCCTTCCTCTGCTTTGCTGTTTCAATGAACAGGTTGTCGGGTGCACTCTCGAACTTGCTGCGATCAATGAAAACCCAGTGCTGCTTGAAACGCTTGAATAGACCAATTTCAGGTCCACTGGATGTTCCGAAACAAGCACCGAAGGCCGCAGCAAGGACGACTTCTACCACGTGGTGTCGGCAAGCGATCCACACCAGATCAATACCCAACTCCTTTTCAATGAGAGTATACACACTCCAGCATGAAGTCCCGTGTTGGACGCAGTTGTATCAAAAACAAGACCTCGAACGTTGCCCCTCAAAGACCAGTCGTCCACAAGCTTCAGGCACGCCTGAGCCTGAGATGCTCCAGTTGCAGCAGCTACCATTGGAACTCCAAGGAGTTTCTCTTCCCCGTTACCGGTTACAAGCACAGCCACACGGTCCACCACCTCTAACCCATGGGAGATATCTGTAAGCAGCTTACTATCCCAGTGCAAGAGAAGGGGCTCATGGGTCTTGAAAGTGGCCTGATCTTCGCGGCACACCGCTTCACGTGTACATTGTCTCACGCGACGAATGGTGCTGCGTGAGATTGACACTTCGTCCAAGTTGTGCCCCAGCGATTTAATAGTTGCTGCGACCACTGCCATTCCTTTCCCGTCACTGATGTTGTGGCGATCCAAGGCTAAGGAAATGTCAAGCGTGATCACAGACTTCAATCGCTTAGGAGTGGAACGTTTTCGTGCTGACTCCTTAAAAACTACAGTATCTGAATCTGATGATTCAGATGTGCTTGAACTAGAAACCTCCAGTTCCCTGGGACCATCTCGCATCCGCCTCGCGCTTGGCCTTCTCCTCTCGGTTCATCTCCGCCTCACACCGAATCCTCTTCCTCGTTTGTTGGTCAGCCATTTTCTTGTCAATCGGGCCAAAGCTGGAGGAAGTGGGATTATCGAGCTGAGCGACAAGGAAGTTCTTGTCCTCCTCATTCATCATGGTCTCGAGGGCGTCATGACGTGAAAGATCGAACACATCGTCAAGGTCTCCGCGAAATATGTCCTGCTTCATTCTGTAGGATGGGAAATTCTTTGTGCGGTTCTTCTTCAGCTCCTTGTATTGCTCGTACAGTTTCAGGAGCTTCTTCTCAGCGTATCTGGTATCCGTCATTGGAACGTTTGCTTTTGTCCAAAACGGGATCAAAGCCTCAATGGTCATCACCGCACTGTTATATTCTGTCTTCCTCTCCTCAATGATGGTGGAACATGAATTTCCGGAGGACTTGAAGCTTGGTAGGGAGTCCTGCCCTAGTTAGCTTCTCCTCCGCCTTCCCTAGTAACCACACCTCACTGCTAGATCGTGTTTTTGATTGCTTCGGCGGCATTTCTACACATTCCTACAAAAGAAGAAGCCAAATTTAGTCATACTATAGTAATCAGTCATTAGTGAGACACGTCATGCATGATTGAGCGACCTCTTAACGACACCGTAGACCAACCATACTTCACACAATTATTCACACTAAGTGTAGAAACAAAAGCAACAATGACCCAAAAGTGAAATCTCAGATGCTAAATTTTCCCTATGCTTGTGAACCACCCAAATATATATATGTAATTTGTCTCCTGCCAATAAAATACATCATTATCATTATCATATATATGCAATGTATGCATAAATTGTACATACATGCATGCACACACATACACACACACACACACATATATATTATATATATATATATATATATATATATGATGAATAAAACCACGAAGGAAAGGAAACACAAAATGGTGCTCAAGCGCTTTCGTCTAATGACATCCTCAGGAACACAGAATGGTGCTCAGGAACATCCTCAGTGTTCCTGAGGATGTCATTAGACGAAAGCGCTTGAGCACCATTTTGTGTTTCCTTTCCTTCGTGGTTTTATTCATCATAAATATTTTTCACGTGTTACCTTCGTGAAATAATTTTCATATATATATATATATATATATATAAGGTGTTTTAGGTGCCAAAAGTACAACTAGTCAAAACTTTTACATACATTTTACTGAAAGTAGTCTTAAAAGACCAAATTTGAGAGTAGTTCCAAATAGCTCACACGCCTTCAATTTAAGTGTGCTTCTATGATCTTAAATACCTGAATAATTATTAGCATTCTCTCTCTCTCTCTCTCTCAACAACCATGCAAGTTCTAGTTTTAACAGTAATAAGTGGTTATCTAAATGTTGCAATTATCTTTTCGATAAAAAGCAATCACTGCAACATACATATATATATATATATTATTCGTCATTAGACGAAAGCGCTTGAGCACCATTCTGTGTTTCCTTTCCTTCGTGGTTCTTTTCATCATAAATATTTTTCACGTGTTACTTTCGTGAAATAATTTTCATATATATATATATATATATATATATATATATACTGTGGATATATTATATATATACACATTCTAATTTTCTAGATTATAGAGATAATTCTGTCGCATTAAAGTCAAAACATAATCTTGTCTAGTCATTTCTCATGTTCGTGGATGGAGTACTTTATTTAATCCTCAGTTTGCTCGAAAGACAATTAATTTCGACAATTATTATCCAAAGTGATGCTTCTTTCGATCAAGTGCGAAAATGAATGCTAAAAGATGTAATAAAACGCTCGTATGTACGAGTTATATGCAAATAATTGGGTTGTTGACGCCTTATGATAGTTTTAATGACAGACTTACTTCAGTGCAGCAGAGATTGAAAATGAAAATGAACCTCGTTTGAGGCGCTGCAGGATGTCAGTTATTTGGGGTTCACTTAAGGGAAATATTATTCTTGATGTACTGTTATATACCCGCTTCTATATTTCATTTTTTTATTATTCTGATGGGTATTTAGAGTTGCATCACTAATTTAATTCAATAATATATATATATATATATATATATATATATATATATATATATATATATATATATATATATATATATATATAATATATATATATTATATATATATACAGGGTGTCTGAAAAGTTACTCCTTATTTTTAAATTCTTATTGCTCCTAAACGAAAAGGGATTTGAAAACATTTCTTTAACTGAAATGAAGCTTATTTATTACCATTTACTTTATTAGGAAGTTGAAAAGCTTTAATACAAAGTTAAAGTAGGCAAGTTGGAGCTTCGCCACATTTTGCATTAACTGTTCGTGCCTGGTTAGATAACCACTTCTCCAGACGGTGGTTAGGTTGTGGAGGGTCAACGGAATGGCCTACTCGAAGTCCAGATTCAAAGCCATACGACTTCTTTCTGTGGGGCTGGGCTAAAGAAGAAGTGTACAAATCAAAACCAAGGACCATTGATGAAATTGAAAACAAAATTGTGATGTTCTTGGTAATGTACCACGTGACTTCATGAGAAACTCTGTTGAAAATGTACTGGTAAGGTTACAGATGTGTGTGGACAATGCTGGAGCCTACTTTGAACTTTAACTTTGTATTAAAGCTTTTCAATTTTATAATAAAGTAAACGGTAATAAATGAACTTAATTTCAGTTAAAGAAATGTCTTCATATCCCTTTTCGTTTAGGAGCAATAAGAATTTAAAAATAGGGAATGACTTTTCAGACACCCTGTATATAAACTATACCAGTTTAATTATACTTGGTAATTAATACATTTAATCAAATTACAAGAAACATGCAACTTTTTCTTTCCACAAAGTTTAAAATTTAAGTATTAAAACCTGACTTTTTCAATTCCTTCCTTCCTTCAAATTCGGTCTTTTGTTTTTTAACCAACCTATAATTGGATACTAAGATATAATAGAACCGGATATAGATAATCGAACCGGTATTAATGTTCTTATTATTCGTGTACAGTCAGTTATTTCTTCTCAATCGGTTCTTCCATTCTGATAATTTCTGATTTTACTTTATTCTCTTCTATTATCGAGTCTTCCACGTTTATCATAGTTACTTTGACTATAGTATTTTAGGGAACTTCTTCCGACATTCAACGAGACTCTTGTTAAGTTCCATTTTCCATTTTTCATTTGCTATTTTTTTTTTCAGTTTATTTTAGGGTCAATTTACTTCCTGCTACTGTTTTAAGGGGCACTTTTAGTGCCATTTCGAGAAACTATGAATTGTTTCAAGTACACGAGGAAATGTAAGTATATATTTACTTAATATGGCATACAAATTACATCAGAATCACTTTATCATAAATAAATACAATATTTCATTATTTTATATTGATTAAGTTTCATAAAAAATAAAGTCAACAAATGTAGAAGAAATTAAACAGGTCCGTAAGATGACTTTCGAAACCAACCTTAAGACAGTATATATAAGTTCCTATAAGTCCTTATATATGATATATTTATACTGTATGAACTTAAGTTGAAACGAGAAAAGTCTTAAAACGAACACCTGAATCTCTGAACTACAGAAAACAAGTTCATTATGTTAATTAATAAACCATCTGGACTATTCACTTCAAATTTCGTGTTAAATATTACGTGCAAATGGGATCTGAAATGCGATCTTTTACTTCCCATTGTCCGTTCGGAAATCATATTATCTAAAGATGACTGAAACAGGTTAAAAATGGATTATATGAATGTAAAATGTGATTTAGTGAAGTTTACCTTAAATCTAATTTATTTTTCAAATGTAAATGAATGTAATTTTTAGAGAAAAATGTATTTTATTTAATTTCACAGATTTATTTACAGATTCTTCAATTAAATTTAATATATAGGAAAATGTGTGTGTATCAAGTTGGTTTTTTAGGACAGCAAAATTTAGTTCCAATTTTTGGATAATCTGAAAGTGTTTCCTGAAAGTTTGTTGCATAACTAATACATGCAATAAATAAATAAATAAATAAATTTGACAAAAAAAAAATATATATATATATATAC
>JAJOZX010006568.1:22500-40000 GCA_023014485.1 Bathynomus jamesi
TTATTATTATTATTATTATTATTATTATTATTATATAAAAATTAATTTAATTTTATTACCATTTATTAGGATATATATATATAACGAACAATATGAAGGTAATTTTAATAAGAGTTCGTCTCAAGCCTCAATTAATGTTCGTATTGAATTACGTTCAATGTTCTCCTAAACATTCGATACAGGTTGCATGATTGCTATCTCTGCATAAATGAATTGAGAAGCGAGCGTAAAATCTTCAATCTGGATATCATCGGAACAGATAAGATCTGCGTGGATCAGCTTCTCAGAGAGTGAGAGATAAAATTAACCCAATAAGAGTAATGAAATAGGAATTAATAGCAAAAGCAAACGTTTTAGTGAGGAATAAAGCTAATTTTATAATTTATTTTATATTTATCTCTCATCTACCTCCCATATATTCTTTCTACTTTCGCTGTGGGGGGTGAAATGAAGGCGAGAGAAAGATAAATTGCTTCATTAGCTTCATGGCGCGCGCGGACGTGCCTCTCCTCCATCAGAACGTTTCATCTCAACCTAAGACCTCATCCTTCAACCTTTCTGTTGAACCCATCCCTATTTTCTCATCGACTGCCCATTAAAATACCCAGATACCTTAATGAGGAGGAATGCTAAAACAGAAGACCTATTAAGGCAGAAAATGGACTTTGCGTTTCCTATTTCGGGGGAGTATTTCTTGGACAAGGAGGGTTCGGCAACCGTTTTATTAATCTATAAAATTACTTTCATTTTCATTTTCCATTAGTTTATGTCATTTCGTCTAACGTATTTTAAAAGGTTTATTTTCTCGCCTTTCCTGTAAGTATTTTATTCGGTAGGATTAAAAATGAAGTCCTTTTTGCTCCTGAAATTCAGGTACAAATTGAAATTTTTTTTTTTTTTAAAATTTATTTTCAATGAAAAATAACTTTTTCTAATGTCTAGAATTATATGTATTTTAATAAATAAAAAAAGGCCTCTTATTATTATTATTATTATTATTATTATTATGAAGTACTTCCCTAGTTAAAAATAGTTCTTCTTTTTATAAATAATACAAGCTTCGTAAACAAATTTAACTTAAAATTATTTTAAAATTTACATCTAACGAACCAGTAACTAATATTTTGATTAAAAGTCTAATTGAATCCAAACAACATAAGATTACGTAAGTTAAATAATCCTATAAATAATGGCGTTGTATAAGATGACTTTCTATGTAGCGTTAAAGTCTCCGAGTTAAAATTAATAGTTCCTGCATTAGATACCTTCTTATAAAGCATTGAAGTCTCCATTGAAAATTAATTCTTCCTTCGTTAGATAACTATTTATGCGGCGTTGAAGTCTCTACATACATTAACTTAGTATTGTATTTCTTTGTGAGCTAATTTCTTGTGGAATTTTGAGTTTCAAAGTAACACACACATACACACACACGCGCGCGCACACACACACACACACACACACACATACATATATATATATATCTTGGTAACCTTGGTTTTGTTTTTTCCCGAATTGTTCATTCTGACAAAAGTCAAGCTTATTGCTTCACTTTGGACCCAGAGTTCAACATGGAATTCGAATCAAGACCCACTCCGGGTTGTCAGAAGTTATAAAATCCTCTCCCGGACTCGATCTCACGCTCTCACGATCAGCAGCCTGCGTCTTAACCTCTAGACTACCCAGGGTACCCATTGATCTACCAACCACTTTACTCTTTTTTTCGGTAAGGAAGGATGAACAGCTGGGTGAGCTGAACGCTGCCTGCCATTGCCTGAAATCGAACCCGGTGCCGGTGGATTCGTAGTGAGCGATGTTAACCACTGCACCACCTAAGCGCATATATATATATTATATATATATATATATATATTGAATAAACTACCATTGTGCATATTGATGAAACTTATTCACCAATCCCCATTTTTTAAAAAATAATTATCCATTTTTATGGCCGTACATTGTCATTATTTTTTTTTTACATATTAAAAAAATTATTATTTTAATATGACGTAATTTGACTTAATTTATCCTTAACCAATATTTTAAAGCAGGAATTGAAAAAAATTAAGGATAATTTTATCTTTGTGAACGGGAAAACTCGTCCAATGGAATTAAGAACGTTAGAGTAAAAGTTTTTTTTTCCATTGGTGGTCGTATATAAGTGTAGTGGAAAAGCGACGTATAAAAAAATGGAAAAAAAAAATACAGATTATAAAAAATGGAAAAAAAAAAATTACAGATTAAATTTTAACGTGATAAGGAATATTCTATTATTATGTACAAACTCACTTTTATACTCTGCCCTTCTCAATCTCAATTTCAGCTGCGATTTCTGTATATTGCAACTTCGTGTGTGTGTGTGTGTATATATATATATATAATATATATATATATATATATATATATATATACAGGGTGTCCCGTAAGTCTGGACCCATAGGGAAAAATAAAAAATTACAAAATAGTCCAAAAATTATTACATAATCTGTTCAAAGTGTCCGCCGTTGTGTCGCACAACATAGTTGAAGACGCAATCTCCACTGCGACAGCACTTTCTGAATCACAGTCGCAGAAATTTCTTGACACGCCTCCACAATGCGTGCTTTAAGGTGGAAAATGTTCTGAAGTTTGACCTCGTACACTTTGGCTTTCAAGTGGCCCCACAAATAAAACTCCAGCGGAGTAGATCATAATAAAAAAATAATAAAAATAATAATAAAAAAAAAAAAAAATATATTATAAATAAATTTTTGGGACTATTTTTGTAATTTTATTATTTTTCCCTATGGGTCCAGACTTACGGGACACCCTGTATATATATATATATATATATATGTATTGTAGAATGGAGCCTTATTAGATTATAAAATAAGCATCCCACTTAATGCAAGCTGTACAATGTATATGCTCCTATCTCTGAGAGAGTAGCTGTACATTAGATTATAAGCTGTGTAACTTATACGCCCCTTCCCCTAAGAATGGTTGTGCATTAGCCCTTTATCGCCGAACTTTTTGCGTAGGGTTGAGTCTAAATGCGTGTATCTGAAACGTTACGTATTCGACGCACAGTGCGATAAAGGGTTAGATTACTATCTGTATAAGTACAATCCCTTGCATTTCAAGATAAATGTCCATTGAATTACTAAATCCAAGACAACGTCTTCCTCTTCTGTGTCTCTGTAGCCACAGGACACTCCTTGATTACTATGCTTACTATGCTATTCTCAGAATATACTTAAAGCTGGCCTCAAACCAAACCAGCAATAGCTAGAGCGCTGGGAAGGTCTCCAGGATTTGGCACACTATATGAATCCTGTCGCGGGGTAGAATTTATCCCTGGTGCAAGAGTTCTTTAAATATGGATAAGAGTAAAATTTATCTCGGAGTGTATATATATATATATATATATATATATATATATATACATATATATATATATATATCTTTCAACCTTTCAAATGTTCCGTGCGATGATTCTTTATTTCACGAAGGTCAAGCTTGTCGCTCCTCCTCTCGGCCCTCGCCCCTCCTCTCGGCCCCTCCTGCCGCTCCCCCTCTTTATATATATATATATATATTAAAGCAAATGAACTTTAAGTTATGGTAATACCCCATTATATAGTAACCTTCTTAATCTATAAGTCTCAGGGGAACTCGTAAAGAAACTAACCTATATTTGGAAATTTAATAACTAAAGTGTGTCACAGTGTATTTTTATAAGTGTCTCTTTGAACAAATTCAAAATTCATTCACATCAAAATTTATTCGCACTCTGACCACTCGATCAACACATCTGGATCAGTGGAAAGAGACACGCTGACCACTCGAGCCACATATAGATCATATATGAGGCGTATAGAATAGAAAGGGCGTACGCCCAAAAATCAAGTTGAGAATAAACGCATTATTGAAGTTAGCGAACGTTATTACTCGTTAACGACTGAACCGAGTTTAATGGTTTTGGTCTGAAGCCCGTGTGGGGGCGCGTCACACCCACGGAATACAGCGTGCTGATTGGTTACTAGGCGAAAACGGGATATCGGGAAACCGGAGGATACGCCTGTTCTATTCTAATGGCCTTATATATATGTTACAGGGAATTTGTGTAACTAGGGATTTCATGAAATCCCTAAAATGTTTAGGGATTTCATGTAAGGTTAAGTCATGATATTTTCGTGAAATCTAGGGAAAATTATTGAATGCCCGGCTAGGTCAACTGGGCTACGTCGTAGCCAATGTCGTAACACCTTCCCGTTGATCAGCGAAGTTAAGCGGCATTGGGTCTGGGTAGTAATTGGATGGGGGACCGTCCTCCGCGTCCAGATTATGTAGCGACCCGTGGTTCGGATCCCACGTAAAACTGTACGTCCCCTCCGTTATATGACCTTAGATGTTGCGAAGGAGGAAACAAACCCAATCATTATTATTAGGGAGAAGTTAGGTCAACTATACGCCCTTGACGATTGATTAGGTTAAGTCGTGATATTTTCGTTAATCCCTGAACATTTTAGGGATTTCATGAAATCCCTAGTTACATAGATTCCGTGTAACATATATAATATATACACACACACACACACACACACACACAGTATATATATATATATATATATATATATGAAAATTATTTCACGAAAGTGACACGTGAAAAATATTTATGATGAATAAAACCACGAAGGGAAAAGAAACACAAAGTGGTGCTCAAGCGCTTTCGTCTAATGACATCCTCAGGAACACTCCACACACACACACAGTGTTCCTGAGGATGTCATTAGACGAAAGCGCTTGAGCACCACTTTGTGTTTCTTTTTCCTTCGTGGTTTTATTCATAATATATATATATATATATATATATATATATATATATATATATATATATATATATATATATATATATATATATATTTATATATACACGGTGAACCAAAAGTAGGTGGACAGTAGGTTGAATACGGTTTGTGTTATATTATATTATAACTATGGTGTTCATTATAACTATGGTGTTGGTTTTATTATATTAAATATTATAACTAAATTTATTTAAATTTTATATTGTATTATAGTATACAAAAAAAATTAAATATGTATTCTCAAAATAAACGTTATCATTTACTGTCCACTACATTTGGTTCACCCTATATATATATATATGTATATATATATATATATATATACACACATACATATATACACACAGTATATATATATATATAGATATATATATATATAATATATATATATAATATATATTAATACACACACACACACACACACATATATATATATACACACACACCAGCTTTCGCACTAAATGTTATTAATAAATTATATGTTGGTATGTTAAATAATACAGTTACTTGAATATTTTCACCTCTTCTAGCATTAAAAACAAATTAAATAATGAATACTACGGTAATTATTCATAAGCAAGTAAACACAAGACTTTATTTCAAAGCGAAACATCAGTAAATAAAAACTCATTAATAATTACATTCTTAAAACACATTAAAAGGTATGTTGAACCATCTTTGTAAAGGAAACACGATTTTGGCGGATCTGTTAAGCCCATAATTAATTCTAACACTTCATTGGGGTAAGAATCTGAGAACACGCAACTATTACCTTGCCCTAATTTGCTGAAAATCCGCTTGAGTTACAAACTTATCTTGCATTTTAGGCGCTGAAATTAAAACTATGTTGTGAACGAAGTAGTAAAGTTAATCATAGTGTAAAAAATTGTGATAGAAATCTGTCAGGAACAAAGTATATTTATGTATAGTGTACTTAAATGTTGATTAATATGATCAAATATATTATAAATTTTACGTTATCTTAAAAGAATTGTAAATTACTACTTAGCTTAAGGTGTATTTCGTTATTACTTAATATTTATATATATATATATTTTTTTTGGCTCACTTATACGATTACACACACTATGGAACCCTTCTCTGTGACGAAGGGGTAGCTTCCAGGAGAATTCATAATCTAATTCTTGAAGATGATTCATCATTCATACTATCATAAAAGAGGTTTTGATGTTGAAGACTCGGCACGAATGTGTATTTACTAAACATACTTCGTGAGGCCTCGGAAGACGTTTCTTATGAAAAATTACACTGAAAAAAGAAAGAATTAAAATTTTAAAAATTTATTGATAAAAAATATCTACTTATGAAGAATAAATTAAATTGAGATAACTTTGATTTTGAAAAAAAAAAAAAAAAAAAAAAAAAAATGGAGGAAATAAAAATTAATTTTTTTTTTTTTTTAAGTTTTATTAAATATTTTCAAGTAAAGATGAGTTGATTTAGGAAGATTGATTGATGCCTAATTTTAAGCATGGTTTTAAATATAATTTAAGACACACTTAGGTTATAATTTTTAAAATGGATGAAAACCTTTAAAAAAACATTACCATAATTTAGCAACAAATTTTAAAGAAATTTTGAAATTTGAGCTTATGTAATTGCTAATATGAAAATTCTTTATTTATATCGAATAACTAAAGAAGAATTTAAATAAAATAATTATAACTTACTGATACGTAAAAATACTATGAAATTGATTAATTATTTTACGTCCATCAATTGTAAAATATTTTTTTACATTAGTATAATAATTGTTTGAAAGTATTGCTGAAGGTAAAATGGAATTATGATATAAATCAAATATTTGAACAAAATAAATCATGCATATTAATAAATACAAAATATTACAGATAATAGTGTTTGTAGATACCAATTTCAAATTTAGAATTAGCTGGTTTGGGGGTTTTCTCCAATGAAAAGAAATTGGTGTAGAGAAGATCTATGACCTTGTATCAGTGGCTGCTTCGTTGCACCAAATTCTAAAAGAAATGACCAGAAGTACTTTTGGCATTTAGTCCAATTTCCTCTAATGTAAACTGATTTTTTTCTTATAATTGCATTTACCATAACAAACCATGACTGACATTTTCTTTCACCATATTGTGAGAAATCACTCCTTATTTCCTCTTTGATCATTTTTATCCCCAAGGTTCAGATGTTTTAGGAATGAAGTGTCATTTCCGCTTTTCCGTACAAGAGAATCGCGCAGTTATAGACGAATTGTACTTCGTTTTAGGATTTCTTCGTACATTTTCGTTACAGAACTTCCCTTTCTGTTAAGTACATACAGAATAAGAGTGATGTAACTTAACTGCAATATTGTTTGTACGTAAAAAGGTTCTTTGAAATCAGATAAATTATTATTAAAGTAAAGGAAGAGCGCCTAAAAGAATTTATGTTTTAGGTGTTATCTCCTGACAGGTTACTGATAGGTACACGCGTTATGAAAGTGTACTTGTTTTAATATTAGCTCTTGAAATAACTAAACTAAAAAAATTACTCATATTATTAATAATATTATTAATTACACTGAAAATAACTACATAAAGAAAATGGTAAAATATGTAATTAAATTAAATGGAATTAATGGAATTAATGTAAAATCATTGTAAATAAATTTCCATTGATATCCATTCAAATGAGAAGCAAAGAATCGCCATTGATATTGTAATACTGAAGATATATTAAGAGAGACTCGCAATGCATTTCAAAGGAACTTAATTTGAAATCAAAGAACCAGTTAAACGTGTCAGTGAGTTTACTCAAAGTACAAAATATTGGTTTCGAATGCAGTACAACCACTAAAAACAAGTAATTTAATAGTTGGCATAACTAATTCCTCTTAGAAGGCTAATTCTATTTTATGAGCGTCAGTGGGTTTAAAATAAGATACAAAGTACAACCACTAAAATAAGATACAACCAGTAAAAACAAGTGATTTAATACAGTAGTTAGAGCAATGAATTCCTTTAAGAAGGTGAATTCCATTTTATGAACGTTAGAAAACCGAGACGTTCAGAACTTTAGTAACTCCAATGTATATTACAACAATACTAGTGACGTAATATAATAATCTTTGGACCTGTTCGTGCAGTTAATAATGTCACCACCTTTGTTTCATTATCTTCAAGATGTGGTTATATAGTTTTATAGAATGGTGAAACACTGGTAGGTGATAGCTTTCACGTTTTAATAATAAACCTGCACGATTTATCATTTCTGGAACTTAGGTTTCTACGTTCTTGCGAAAGGGGACCATGCAAATTGAGTTTAACATGGAGTATATTAATATAAATAAGCACATTCACGGACAAATTAATGAGGAAAAGAAAGTCATACGTTATACGAGAAAAAATTCAATTTCAGTAGAAAACTAGGCCTATCTTCAACTGAAAACTGGATATGAAATGAAAAAAACAATTACTTTCTTCATTTCTTGTCTAACTTTTCAAGTGAAGAAAGCCACAGTGCTAAAGATTGGAATGTCTAACTTCTCCTAATGAATAATGAATTTCTTTCATACAGTGAATTCTGTTCGCTCAAATACACGAAAACGGACAAAATCACGTTTTTTGTACATATTCTATCAACATTTCTATATTTGTTTATGAAATAGAAATATGTATAGTACATTACTACTACTACTACTACTACTACTACTGATAATAATAATAGTAATAATAATAATAATAATAATAATTAATAAATTCTTTAATATTTTGTCATCATTAGATTATTGATAAACAAATACCTCTTGTTGACCTTCGCGGTATATATATATATATATATATATATATATATATATATATATATATATATATATATATATATATATATATATATATATATATACACACACACGACGGTGGGCTGAAAAGTAATGCCTCCACTTGAATAATTCTGGATTGTATAGAGGTAGCCAGATAAAACCGGCTTTGTGTTGTAACTTGATATCCCCACCCTATTACAGATTGTGTAGCGGTAACCAGATAAAAGCAGTTTCGTGTTATAGCCTAATATAGCCTGCACTCATTCCACGCGTTGGTTCAGTATCGATTACAATGGAAAGGAGTAAAGACGTTCGCTTCAAGCAACGTGCCGTAATTGAATTTTTGACCGCGGAAAGTGTTGCTCCCATAGACATTCATTGGCGAATGCAAGCTGTGTACGGCAAACAGCGTGTTGATGTGAGTACCGTTCGACATTGGGCGAGGCAGTGTAAAGAAGGAGAAGCAGGGCAAGAAGATTTGCGAGACAAACCGCTAAGTGGAAGGCCTGTAACGGTAACCGACGAGTCTCATTGGAACTACGTTGACGAACTGATTCATGGAAATCGTCGCATTAAACAAAATGAAATTGTTGCAATGCTCGATATATCCAAAGAGCGAGTGGGACACATTATCAGTATTCTTGGTTACCGAAAGGTCTGCGCCAGATGGGTGCCTCGCATGCTTACTGCCGAGATGAAAACTGAGAGACTACGCATTTGCCAAGAAAATCTGCAGCGCTTCGAAAATGAAGATGAATTTCTGCACCGCATTGTGACAGGAGACGAGACGTGGATCCACCATCATTATGACCCTGAACATAAACTGCAATCCATGGAATATCGGCACAAAAATTCACCGCAACCAAAAAAATTCAAAGTTAAAAAATCGGCTGGAAAAGTGATGATGACGATTTTTTGGGATATCAATGGTGTTCTCGAAGACTTTACGGAAAAGGGACAGCAATCAATTCCGTACGTTATACTGAAACTCTAAAGGAGTTGAAAAAACGAATTATGAGGGTTCGCACCCACAAAAATGCAGTCATTGTTCACCATGACAACGTACGGGCTTACACCAGTGTTTAAATGCGAGAAGCAAGTGAGGATCCGCAATTCACCATCTTGCCGCCATCCACCATATAGCTCCGATTTAGCACCATGCGATTTTCACCTCTTTCCTAAACTTAAAGAACATCTCCGTGGAAATCGCAACGAGTCTGACGAAGAAGTTAAGGCCGCTGTGAAATTTTGGTTTCGTAGTAAAAGCTTCAAGTTTTACCGGGATGGATTTCAAAAACTCATTTATCGTTGGCGAAAATGTATCGAGGTCGAGGGTGATTTTATAGAAAAGTAAATGTATCGTTTTGAAAAATATACTCTAAGGTACATATCTGCTTTGGTTTCGATAAAATCTTTCAACCAGTTTAAAATTTATTTGAGTGGCGGCATTACTTTTCATCCCACCCTCGTATATATACATATACAGGGTGTCCGAGAATTATCTGTACAATTTTTGGCTGTTATTAAAAGTCAACCATGAAGTGTAGAAATTCCAGTGTTGTCCCATTTTACAGAGAATCTCATTAAGGTTTTTCTGATACCACGTTTTGACAAGTTTTTTAGAAATGTACGCGGGTGACAGACATTGATGATTTAAAAGCAAGAATCACAGCTGCTATTGAGCGAATTGATGTGGATATGCTGCAGCGTACATGGCAACATTTGGAGTATCGATTGGATGTTTTGCGAATCACTAATGGTGCACATATCGAATGTTTGTAACAACGTTACTTTAATAAAAGAAACTTTTGAAAATACAGATTCTAAATAATCTTGTTTAAGAATTTTACGTGTGTTATCAAGAATTTTATTAAAAGATGAAATTGTACAGATAATGTTCGGACACACTGGAATTTCTAAAAAACTTGTCAAAACTTGGTATCAGAAAAAACTTAATGAGATTCTCTGTAAAATGGGACAACACTGGAATTTCTACACTTCATCGGCCCCGGGATCGAGATCCATCTGTTCATCCTGCCACACAAAAAAAAAATTGGTTGGCAGATAAATGGGTACCCTGGGTAGTCTAGTGGTTAAGACGCCGGGCTGCTGGTGGGGCCTGGTTCAGATTCCATGTTAAACTGTAGGTCTAAGGTGGAGTGACAAGGTTGACCTTCGCCAGAATGAACAATTCGGGGGAAGCTAACCCAAAGTAACCAAGGTGTGTATATATATATATATATATATATATATATATATATATATACAGTATACTTACTTTTGTTGAGTTTGAACGACGGTTCAGGATCGACCTGCAGTCGACCCCTCTGCAGCATCCCGCCTCATTTGTGGGATTTGGTGGAGGGAATTGCTGCCTGATCTCCTCCTGCCCTCGTAGCCAGCCACACATGGCTGGTCAGGGACTTTGCACAAGAATCTGTCCAGCTGGCGACGGAGTTATCTATTGTCACTGATCTGATATGTATTCAAACACACACATACATACACACACACACACACACACACACACACACACACACACACACAATATATATATATATATTATATATATATATATCTTTTGGGGGATTTTATTCAATCCTTTACAGGTTTACAGTTGAAAAGGGAAAAATCTCTTAATAAATATCTAAAAGGGATTATTATGTCCTTCTCAGAAGAGGACAAAGGCATATAATCTAACACAAAGGATGACATTACTTTCGGAATTAAAAAATTGATTCCTCCTGACACTAAATACCCTTTAGTTCGATTAAAAACTGAAAGATAAGGGATATCTACGACAAATAGATATATTCTGTCGAAGAGATATGGTTTAAACTTCTCTCTCTCTCTCTCTCTCTCTCTCTCTCTCTCTCTCTCTCTGAAGCTTAATTTTAAAAAAATCACATAATTTTTCGAAGAATTTCCTGCAAATCTGATCAGAATTTTTGTGTTTATTTTTATCCTTATTTACATGGTTTGTTTCTTTTGAAACTTGAAGATAAAATTGAAATTACATAGAAGCCTCTCTCTCTCTCTCTCTTCTCTCTCTCTCTCTCTCTCTCTCTCTCTCTCTCTCTCTATATATATATATATATATAATATATATATATGAACTGTATACAGTTAATATATATTATATATAGCATATAAATACTCCTGTGTCAGACATGGGAACAAAGCTAAACATAGGCTTACCCTGAAAGATTTTATAATATACATTCGGTCTAAATGCAAGTAACTAGAATATATAAATATTAAGTAGTCATTAGGGCAGAAAATAATTACCAGGTGTTTAACATGACAAAACGCCGAAATCTCAAACTAAAAAAAAATCTTTCAGAATAGTGACATTTGGCAACTCCGATGATGTCATCGTAATGATATAGAAATCCCAGTAATGGGAATTATCTTTTGTTGTTGTGTCAAACGTCTCTTCAGAGAGAAACCTTTCATTTTGGTTCTTATCTCTCTTTCATTTCAACTCGTAAACACCTCTTTAGGTTCAAGGTTTACCCAAGTCGGGTAAAGAGCTTTCATCCACTGTCATTAGACACAATAAACATATACATTTAAAATTTCTTAAAATATCCTATAAGAGAAATATTGTCTATATACGTATGCATTTCTATACCTAAAATGATGTTTATATATATATATATATATATTGTAGTGCATCTTGCTCCTGAAGAATCATGCACTAGGACTGACAATAAATAGAAAATTGCAAGAAATTGAATACGGATATGGATGTTCTTTTGACTAAAATAACACATAGCATTGTTGCTTTCAGTGGCGATGAACTACGTACGGAAGCGTCGTCAGTATTTTGATCCCCCATTTGTTTGACACTGCTGCTGCGAGCTGCTCATATCCTGGAATGGGCGTATGAGCGGAATGATGGTCTATGTGAAAAGATGTTTAAGTATTCATACTTTCACTTAAACTATGAATGAATGCATCGATTAATAAATATATATATATGCCATAACCTCGGTTAACTTTGGTTTTGATTCAGCCCGAATTGTTGATTCTGACGAAAGTCAAGCATGTCACTCCACCTCAGACCTACAGTTTAACGTGGAATTTGAACCACGCCCTACCAGCTGCCCAGCGTCTTAACCACTAGGCTACCCAGGGTACCCATTTATATACAACCAATTTTTTATTGTGTGGAAGGATGAACAGCTGGGTTTTGCTGCGCTCCGCCTGCCGTCACTGGGTCTCGATCCTGAGGTCGATGGATTTGTAGTCAGCGATGCTAACCACTACACCACCGAGGCATATATATATATATATATGAATAGAAACGACATAAGTATTAAGGAACGTTTCTGCACACGAGGAGGAGAGATAACGAAATAATGAAAAATGAGGCGAACCGCCTGGGAATCGAACCCAGGCCTTCCAATTGCCGGTCGGACGCTCTACCATTATGCTACGGACCTCACTCAATCACAAATCGAAATTCTCCCAAATAGGCAGAAACCAATGCCCTCAGAGAGCACCCTCGCAAATCGTGAATATGCGCAAATAACTGCAATGACCGCGCAGTATATAAATGAATAGAAACGACATAAGTATTAAGGAACGTTTCTGCACACGAGGAGGAGAGATAACGAAATAATGAAAAATGAGGCGAACCGCCTGGGAATCGAACCCAGGGCCTTCCAATTGCCGGTCGGACGCTCTACCATTATGCTACGGACCTCACTCAATCACAAATCGAAATTCTCCCAAATAGGGCAGAAACCAATGCCCTCAGAGAGCACCCTCGCAAATCGTGAATATGCGCAAATAACTGCAATGACCGCGCAGTATATAAATGAATAGAAACGACATAAGTATTAAGGAACGTTTCTGCACACGAGGAGGAGAGATAACGAAATAATAAATGAGGCGAACCGCCTGGGAATCGAACCCAGGGCCTTCCAATTGCCGGTCGGACGCTCTACCATTATGCTACGGACCTCACTCAATCACAAATCGAAATTCTCCCAAATAGGGCAGAAACCAATGCCCTCAGAGAGCACCCTCGCAAATCGTGAATATGCGCAAATAACTGCAATGACCGCGCAGTATATAAATGAATAGAAACGACATAAGTATTAAGGAACGTTTCTGCACACGAGGAGGAGAGATAACGAAATAATGAAAAATGAGGCGAACCGCCTGGGAATCGAACCCAGGGCCTTCCAATTGCCGGTCGGACGCTCTACCATTATGCTACGGACCTCACTCAATCACAAATCGAAATTCTCCCAAATAGGGCAGAAACCAATGCCCTCAGAGAGCACCCTCGCAAATCGTGAATATGCGCAAATAACTGCAATGACCGCGCAGTATATAAATGAATAGAAACGACATAAGTATTAAGGAACGTTCTGCACACGAGGAGGAGAGATAACGAAAATGAAAAATGAGGCGAACCGCCTGGGAATCGAACCCAGGGCCTTCCAATTGCCGGTCGGACGCTCTACCATTATGCTACGGACCTCACTCAATCACAAATCGAAATTCTCCCAAATAGGGCAGAAACCAATGCCCTCAGAGAGCACCCTCGCAAATCGTGAATATGCGCAAATAACTGCAATGACCGCGCAGTATATAAATGAATAGAAACGACATAAGTATTAAGGAACGTTTCTGCACACGAGGAGGAGAGATAACGAAATAATGAAAATGAGGCGAACCGCCTGGGATCGAACCCAGGGCCTTCCAATTGCCGGTCGGACGCTCTACCATTATGCTACGGACCTCACTCAATCACAAATCGAAATTCTCCCAAATAGGGCAGAAACCAATGCCCTCAGAGAGCACCCTCGCAAATCGTGAATATGCGCAAATAACTGCAATGACCGCGCAGTATATAAATGAATAGAAACGACATAAGTATTAAGGAACGTTTCTGCACACGAGGAGGAGAGATAACGAAATAATGAAAAATGAGGCGAACCGCCTGGGAATCGAACCCAGGGCCTTCCAATTGCCGGTCGGACGCTCTACCATTATGCTACGGACCTCACTCAATCACAAATCGAAATTCTCCCAAATAGGGCAGAAACAATGCCCTCAGAGAGCACCCTCGCAAATCGTGAATATGCGCAAAAACTGCAATGACCGCGCAGTATATAAATGAATAGAAACGACATAAGTATTAAGGAACGTTTCTGCACACGAGGAGGAGAGATAACGAAATAATGAAAAATGAGGCGAACCGCCTGGGAATCGAACCAGGGCCTTCCAATTGCCGGTCGGACGCTCTACCATTATGCTACGGACCTCACTCAATCACAAATCGAAATTCTCCCAAATAGGGCAGAAACCAATGCCCTCAGAGAGCACCCTCGCAAATCGTGAATATGCGCAAATAACTGCAATGACCGCGCAGTATATAAATGAATAGAAACGACATAAGTATTAAGGAACGTTTCTGCACACGAGGAGGAGAGATAACGAAATAATGAAAAATGAGGCGAACCGCCTGGAATCGAACCCAGGGCCTTCCAATTGCCGGTCGGACGCTCTACCATTATGCTACGGACCTCACTCAATCACAAATCGAAATTCTCCCAAATAGGGCAGAAACCAATGCCCTCAGAGAGCACCCTCGCAAATCGTGAATATGCGCAAATAACTGCAATGACCGCGCAGTATATAAATGAATAGAAACGACATAAGTATTAAGGAACGTTTCTGCACACGAGGAGGAGAGATAACGAAAAATGAAAAATGAGGCGAACCGCCTTGAGTGAGGTCCGTAGCATAATGGTAGAGCGTCCGACCGGCAATTGGAAGGCCCTGGGTTCGATTCCCAGGCGGTTCGCCTCATTTTTCATTATTCGTTATCTCTCCTCCTCGTGTGCAGAAACGTTCCTTAATACTTATGTCGTTTCTATTCATTTATATACTGCGCGGTCATTGCAGTTATTTGCGCATATTCACGATTTGCGAGGGTGCTCTCGAGGGCATTGGTTTCTGCCCTATTTGGAGAATTTCGATTTGTGATTGAGTGAGGTCCGTAGCATAATGGTAGAGCGTCCGACCGGCAATTGGAAGGCCCTGGGTTCGATTCCCAGGCGGTTCGCCTCATTTTTCATTATTTCGTTATCTCTCCTCCTCGTGTGCAGAAAACGTTCCTTAATACTTATGTCGTTTCTATTCATTTATATACTGCGCGGTCATTGCAGTTATTTGCGCATATTCACGATTTGCGAGGGTGCTCTCTGAGGGCATTGGTTTCTGCCCTATTTGGGAGAATTTCGATTTGTGATTGAGTGAGGTCCGTAGCATAATGGTAGAGCGTCCGACCGGCAATTGGAAGGCCCTGGGTTCGATTCCCAGGCGGTTCGCCTCATTTTTCATTATTTCGTTATCTCTCCTCCTCGTGTGCAGAAACGTTCCTTAATACTTATGTCGTTTCTATTCATTTATATACTGCGCGGTCATTGCAGTTATTTGCGCATATTCACGATTTGCGAGGGTGCTCTCTGAGGGCATTGGTTTCTGCCCTATTTGGGAGAATTTCGATTTGTGATTGAGTGAGGTCCGTAGCATAATGGTAGAGCGTCCGACCGGCAATTGGAAGGCCCTGGGTTCGATTCCCAGGCGGTTCGCCTCATTTTTCATTATTTCGTTATCTCTCCTCCTCGTGTGCAGAAACGTTCCTTAATACTTATGTCGTTTCTATTCATTTATATACTGCGCGGTCATTGCAGTTATTTGCGCATATTCACGATTTGCGAGGGTGCTCTCTGAGGGCATTGGTTTCTGCCCTATTTGGAGAATTTCGATTTGTGATTGAGTGAGGTCCGTAGCATAATGGTAGAGCGTCCGACCGGCAATTGGAAGGCCCTGGGTTCGATTCCCAGGCGGTTCGCCTCATTTTTCATTATTTCGTTATCTCTCCTCCTCGTGTGCAGAAACGTTCCTTAATACTTATGTCGTTTCTATTCATTTATATACTGCGCGGTCATTGCAGTGATTTTTGCATATATATATATATATATATACGCGTCTTGTTGGAAGAATATAAAAAATTTATGTATGAAGTAGTAAAGTAGCGCATACTCATTATGGTGATACATACAATTTACGCAATGTAATAAACAAAACTGCTTTAAGTGAACGACAACGCTTTTAATCCTGTTTATGGGGGCCTTATAAATGACATCTTCCGAAGTTAATTCAAAATTCAAGCATATATACTGTATATACTATATATATAGATATATATATAATATATATATAATTATATATAATATATATATATGAAAATTATTTCACGAAAGTAACACGTGAAAAATATTTATGATGAATAAAACCACGAAGGAAAGGAAACACAGAATGGTGCTCAAGCGCTTTCGTCTAATGACATCCATTCTGTGTTTCCTTTCCTTCGTGGTTTTATTCATCATATATATATATATATATATATATATATATGAAATGAAATGAAATGAAAAGGTTTATTGGCAGACTATAGTCCATATGACAAATATTATTAATACAATGACAGTTCATATACTAAGGATAGAAATATATACAATTGATTAGAAATAATACTGCACTGTCGAAGTTAAGTGGAGCTACAGACAGACGTTTTCATACCAAGAAGTCCATAGCTTAGAGGATAAATGGCAGGACTCATGGATAGCTTGGATGATCAGGTTGGTTGATTTTTTAATTCTTTGCATTAGACTGTGTTGAGCACGTCTTGTTACCTCCGGAAAGCTCGGGACATTGCGGGTAGCAAACATTTGCGAAGCTGAGCATCTCGGGGGTAATTTATGTAAGTCTAAAAGACCCGTTGTACAGCAAATTTAGGGTTCTGCTAGAACCTTTTTTATAATTCACC
>JAJOZX010006568.1:42500-52500 GCA_023014485.1 Bathynomus jamesi
AAACGAAAAGAAGGCAGTGAAAGGCCAAAAACATCACGTACTGAGGAAAATATTGACACGGTTTCATCCATGATATGCAGTCAAGAAGAACGGCCCAACACCCACAATAGGGCGGTTCGAAAATGAGGTTTTTAAACCTTTTTTCGAAATTCAAATATGGCTAGTGCGGAAAATATGTGGGTGCTATAGATAATGACTGTGCATAAATATTAGTCCTGCGAAATTATATCTTCAGGTGCCACAAAGCCGTCGAAAAAAGTGAAATATAATGATTTTCTTATATTCTGCATTAGTACAATAACTGAAACTTACTTGTTATTATTATATATTAAGTGTTCCAATTACCAAAATAGTTACTGAATTACGCAGCTCGTAGTTTATTTAGATCAATGTTCTTTTGATTAATGATCTAAATAATCCAGAACTCACCACGAGGAGGTGGCTGCGTGTCGAGCTCCACCCATGCCCTCCCAACCACCCATCCTTGCGCATGTTTTTTATTAACGTTTTATTTAAACTTTATATTCAGCTTTACTTTCGAATGATGGCATTTTTTTACGTGACTGAAGTGTTGATCTTATGAAGCCATCTCGCGCGTTCAATCCAAATACTTTTGATGATGCTTCAGTCACTAATTTTACCATTCTTTCTACTACTTGTGTATGACAAGGGAATTTCTCGAATGGAGGGGTACTCTTGTTTTCTATGAATTCTTCAATCTCATTTTCTGTCAGGTGTCTTGTCACAGGTGGTTCAGTGACAATGCATTTTGCCAATTAATTAAATCAGTATAATCAGTAGCTTCAAATTGAATAACAGGTACTGTGAAACGCCTCACAACTTTTTCCTTGTTTGTTTGCCTTGCTTTCTTTATTCGCCTCCACGCTAATTCTCTTATGGCGCTGCGGTCATCATGAATCATTGATGCTAGAATATTTTCTGGATTTGCGAAAAATGCATTTCTTTGTATGACAGGGTTTACAATATCCTTTACTTCGTCATTCAGTGTTCTTGTTAGTTCAATAGTTTTGAAAACATGTTTTGAGCCATTGACAAAAGACGTACTTTGCTTAATAGAAAACCACATTGGGATGTAGACCTTCATTATAAAAGAAGCAATGTTCATGAGGTTCTCAGATGGACTTACAGTTCAAACGTATAGACGAAGCAAACGATTTGCTGTAGTCAGCCATCGTGAATGTGCCATTTTGCCTGGACTACGATGAGCAAGATCTGGAGAGCAATATCCCTTTGTTATGGCCTGATGAATATCAATTAGATATTTTTGGTCGGTGCTAAGATCTTCACAGTCTACAGTTGGTTCCTCAGCATCAATCCTTTCAAACTCGACAATAGGAAGACTCTCACAGTTCTCTAATTCCCTGCCAATAGGACCGGTGAATCCGCGGGGGCCAGATGTTTTTCCATCCAGCTTTGCAACTAAATGGCGTAATGGCAATTCATTGGCATGGAGCTGGCACACTAAATGTTGAACTGGCTTCTTCAGCTTCAATTCTATAAGCCTTATAACGCCTCCCTTTTCTCCAGTGTTGACTGCTGCACCATCGCATCCAATGGCAACAAGGTTTTCCAGGTTCATGTCATTATTTCCAATATACTCAAACATTCCTTTACATATTTCTTCAGCTGATCCAGAATTCACAGAATAATGGCCCAAATAATCTGAACCAGGTTCTCTCACTAAAGTGATATGTTCTGTTACCTTCTTCTGATATACTTTGGACTCTTTTTTTTCTTGGAAGAGTGTAGAATCTTTTCGACCATCAAAATAGATTCCTCTGATTGGGACCTGATTTTGATCTTTCATAATTTCTGATCTCTTCTTTTGTCTTTCTCTTCTGATTTTACTCCTATCCACTACTTCAGATGTATTGTCAATAGAAACTTCTCCAATATCTTGCAATACTGCACTAACAATGAATGCTGCAGCTCGATCTGAAACTGCAGTCCTGTCACAAGCAGTAGCCACTGAAGGTAGATTTGTAGTTTTCCTTTTCTTGAATAATTGTTCTTCAGGTTGTTCGAGCTTTCTCTTCGAGCTAACTGGCTCTGGAAATGTATCGTCTGATATTTCGCCAGATTCACTTTCACTATTTGATGTCGATGATGATAATTCAACATTTGTATCCTGCAATTTCTCCTGTGAAGATTCTTTGGTGAGCCTCACAGCTTCTTTTTGCTTTCTTAGCAACGTAGATGCTTTTTTCTTTGAGTGTGTTAATATCTACTCTATCAATAAACAGTTTTCTTTCACTCCTTTGATCTAAGAGGAACGTCACTTCTTCCTTTGGAACCGTTTTTTCTTTGGGACAAGAACATTGTGTTAGTACTTTGCACTTGCACGCTGCAATGTCAAAAAGTTTCGTGTGTGCTTCTTTTTTGAACATATCAATCTTTGCTTTGTAAGCTTCAGAATTTTTTCTGCTTTGGTATGGCTTCATAATGACACGATACTTTTCGTGGTAGCTTCTGAACATTGTTTCAATTCGCCTGTCTGACAGAATTGGGACGGAAGCACTTTCCCAAATTGTTTTCAATTTATCAACAACTTGTTCTAATATTTGAGATATTGAAGGATCTTTATTAGTATTCTGTTTCAAATCGTTTCTTACAAACAAGTAATATTTAAAAACTCCTTCGTATGTAGGAAGATTCCTGTGCCACAAATCTTCCCCCATACCAAACATGGGGCACTCAGTTGAGGCCCTGGTTGATTTTGCACAAACTCGAGACATTTTGAAAGTATACAAATCTGAAAAAGAAAGAGCTAATATCAATTATACGTTAATTTCAGTTAATAGTACATGGCAAACTTAGGGCAACACAATACAGAAATGCAAAATATATAAGAAATATAGTTTAGACTATCTGAGTAACGCCAACAACAGAACACCCACCCTACGAGAGCGACAGCTACACTGAACCGAGGTACTCACGTGACAGCTGAGTGAGCTGACTATAGAAAACTGTTTTTAGAGAATAGAAACTTTTTTAAAGGTTGACTGAGCTATTTTTATACAAGTGTGAATAAATTCTTGTCTATTGTGCATCGTGGACTCTTCTGTAATTATTGGTTAAAATCTGCTTTTTTCAATTTTTTTCAATATTGAAGGTCATTGTGGCACCTGAAGATATTAATATTTATGATTTTAAATTATACCAGCTTATTTCCTCACTACTCCACACATTTTCCACACTAGCCAATTTGAAAATTCGAAAAATGTTTTTCACTCCGCCCTAACCACAAGTCCGTTAGAGAAATTTCAAAAACTACTGGATTTCTCGCTCTAGTGTTCGTCGTATAGTAAAAGATGATCTGGGTCTTAAATGTTTTAAAAGAGTCGAAGTTCATAAGCTCTCTGCATCAAATAAGCAAGCAAGAGTTGAAAAATGTCATGCTCTGTTAGATCGATTCCCAGACAGAGAAGTGTCGAAAATATAGTCCAGCGACTAGAAGACCTTTACGGTTGTTTCAACAATAAACACACAAAATGACCGAGTTTATGGAAGACAAGACAAAAATCTATCAGTCTAAATAAATCGACTTTGCAGGGAACGTCCGCATTTTTATCAAAAAGTTATGGTTTCCATCTTTATTTCAAAGTTAGGGAAGTCAGAGATTGTTTTTGTTGATCAACATGCCAAAATCACTGCTGCTTATTACCAAGAAAAAATCCTTGATGCGGTACTGCCGTCGATAAGGGAGAATTCAAGGTTGCAAACGTGAATTGATAATGGAGGAGGGCACATTCCGCATAATCTTGGATTCAACTAGGTAACTGTATAGAAATAGAAAGTTTTCTACCCATGTCTGTATAACAGCAAATTACAAAATAAGGTTACAGTTAGCAAAAATCCAACTTCACCACGAGATAGACCATGAAATTCTATAAAGGACACATGTATTGATTGTACAAATAACATTTGATAAAGGTAAAATTATTTGTTCAAAATCAGGGTAATAGATTTTTTGGCCCATATATATACAGGGTGGGTAAAAAAATGTGACCCCTTAGAGGTAAACTGTCATATTAAAAAAAGTAAGGGGACTAGAGCTCCCAACTTCATGGATGCTTATCTTAGCATGTTGTTTGTCTTAATTGAGAAGTTGCTCGATGTGTCACCCTTCCTGCTTAACGCAGGCCTCCAAACGTGGACGCCACTGATCAATACACCTGTTTACATATCGTTGAGACACCTTCTCCCAGCCGAGCAGAATTCTTTCGCGTAATTCATCTATGTCTCTTATATTGGTATCAGGGATGTAAACTTTGGACTTCAGGGCTTCCCAAACACCATAATCTAGTGGTGAAAGATTGGGACTACCAGCCGGCCACATATTGGGTTCGATAAAATCCGGTATTTCTTCTCAAGGAATGTGACAGTTTGGCGTGCTCTGTGAGCAGGGGTTCCATCTTGTTGGAAAGTATATCTTTCACCACTAATTCGTCGAATATCAGTTAGATAGAGTGAAAGATATACTTTCCAACAAGATGGAGCCCCTGCTCACAGAGCACGCCAAACTGTCACATTCCTTGAGAACGAAACACCGGATTTTATCGAACCCAATATGTGGCTGGCTAGTAGCCTCGATCTTTGACCACTAGATTATGGAGTTTGAGAAGCCCTGAAGTCCAAAGTTTACATCCCTGGTACCAATATAAAAGACAGATGAACTACGCGAAAGAATTCTGCTCGGCTGGGAGAAGGTGTCTCAACGATATGTAAACAGGTGTATTGATCAGTGGCGTCCACGTTTGGAGGCCTGCGTTGAGCAGGAAGGGCGACACATCGAGCAACTTTTCAATTAAGACGTAAAACATGCTAAGGTAAGCATCTATGAAGTTTGGGAGCTCTAGTCCCCTTACTTTTTTTAATATGACAGTTTACCTCTAAGGGGTCACTTTTTTTTTACCCACCCTGTATATATATATATATTATATATATATATATATATATATATGATAACAATAACTACGAAGGAAAATTAAAACACGAAGTAGTGCTCAAGCGCTTTCGTCTAATGACAACCTTCTTGTTTTAATTTTCCTTCGTGGTTATTTTCATTCTAAATATTGTTCACGTGTTATTTTTGTGTAATAATTTTCATATATGAAATGAAATGAAAATGAAAAGGTTTATTGGTAGACTATAGTCCATATGACAAATATTATTAATACAATGACAGTTCACATAGTAAGGATAGAAATATATATACACAGTTGATTAGAAATAATACAGTAATGTCGACGTTAAGTGGAGCTACAGACAGACGTTTTTGTACCAAAAAGTCCATTAGAGGATAAACGGCAGGACTCATGGATAGCTTGGATAATCGGGTTGGTTGATTTTTTAATTCTTTGCATCAGACTGTATTGAGCGCGTCTTGTTACCTCCGGTATGCTCGGGGCATTGCGGGTAGCAAACATTTGCGAAGCTGAGCATCTCGGGGTAATTTATTTAAGAGTTTAAAAAACTGTTGTACAGCAAATTTAGGGTTCTGCCAAAACCTTTTTTATAATTCACCCAGAGTTGCTGTTCGTATATACAGTATTACTGCAGAAAGTACGAAAAAGAGTTCTTTAGCTTCACTTGTACAGAACCGAAGTTCCTTATAGTCATATTCGCTTTAGTACAGCGGTTCCCAGCCTGGGGGGGGGCGCCCCACAGGGGGGGAGTGAGGTGGTCAACGGTCAACAAATGCGATTCAAATATATATTCCCAAAAATATATATGGGTAATTTACTTCGTTAGGGAAAACTTGACATCCGTCATCTCATAAACACATGAGCTTTGATGTTTTTTATTATTAATCCTATAATTATCTGGATTCTAGACGTCCATATGGAACTGATGAAAACTTTCGCCCTTTGGGTATGGGGGGCGCCATGGATACAAGGTTGACCAAAGGGGGGCGCAGTGCCCAAAAGATTAGGAACCCCTGCTTTAGTGCAAAGGCTTCGACATTGTTTTCTTATATCCGAGTCATCACTCAAGGAGCTGGTAATAGTTTGACCCAAATACTTAAATTCTTGTACTTCCTCAATTACTTCACCTTTCATTTTAAACTTAATATCAGCTGGCTGATTACAGCTTTTAGGATGAAATTGCATAACCTTAGTTTTTGTAACATTAAAAGGAATATCATGTTTCTGCGAATACACTTCGCAGACTTTTAGTAGACTATCCAGACCTTTAACAGAGGGACTTATTAACACCATATCATCGGCACAAACTAAGTTATTTATCCTTGTGTTATCTATACAACATCCCACTGTTGCCTCATTAAGTGAAGCAATTAATCCGTCAATATACACATTAAACAGCATAGGGGAGAGCAAGGAGCCCTGTCTCACCCGGCAAGAGGCGCCAAAACATTCGGATAGTACATTGCCCCACCTAACGATAAAAGATTGATGGGAATACCAAAATTTTAATAAATTTAATATATACATGGGACCCTTCCTGTCTTCTAGTTTTTTTAAATAAAATAATGTGGTTCACCCTATCATATGCCTTACTTATATCTAGGAAACACCTATAAATAGTTGAATTACTGTCAATGTATTTAGATATTGTTTCTTTAAGTACATAGATACACAGGTCAGTTGAGTGGGACCTTTTAAAACCAAATTGATTAGGAGATGTCCATAGGTAATCATTTAATCGGAGTAACAAGAGTTTTTCTAGTAATTTCGAGAATATCTCTCTCTCTCTCTCTCTCTCTCTCTATATATATATATATATATATATATATATATATACACACACACACGTACACAACATATATACAAACACACACATACACACAAATATCTATACACATACACACAAATATTCATATACACGCATACACATCAACGAAATTTTTGTATTGTATAAATTGTATAATCACCCTAATAGCAATATTTTTCCAAATGAAATAAATGTACTCATACTACATTATTTTATATGTTATTTGGTCACAAAAGGGGGTTTGTACTCCGTATACAAGTGTTGATATATAAATCCCCTTTATTTGAGGCTGTTTACTGCACGACCTTCTGAAAATTTAGAAAAAACAAAGAGAATAGATCACCGTGCGGGATGCTGGAACATCCCAAAAGTGTTTGTTGTGATGAGGTTGGGTATAAAGTGAGGATCACTCGAAACAGGTTATGATGCATTATACTGTAGGTAAGTTAAGGTTAATGAAGGTGTTATTATAAACAGTTTAAGTAGAGAAAGGCACTTATTAGGGTCGTTTTGAAAAGGCTTTTTTTTCATGGATTCTTGCGATATTTTTGTTGACAAAATGACAGATCGAGATTTTTTTAAATTTATTTAAAATATATTTTATTTTTAGCATTTTTATTATTATAATTTTCAAAATTTTCAATACAGAATACGTAAATTTTCCTTGTACAATATAGCCGGCATTCGTTGTTCAGTATTGCATATATGCTAAGATACTGAGGACATTGATTCGATTCATAATGGTGCTGATAATAATCCGGGCGTTAACGCAAATGAAGACCGCATCAGTCTGGCCTGAGCGCTGTGCAAGTTTCTGGCCCTCCTCATCGATTAAATGTACACAATATATATATATATATATATATATAATATATATATATATATATATATATATAAAATACTTCATTTTTTTTAATCTGTATAAATTCCCGTAACACAATAATGACAAGCTCAGATGATAAATGTGTCGATAAGCGACTCAAGCAACAATCATAAATTTAATATTTTTGTAAGATTTGATGACCGAAACGAACCCACATGTATAATTAAGTAAATTATATAAATGTCCTTGCAAAAATAAGAACGTAAAAATAACGTATCATAAGGTATAATTTATAAAAAAAACATTTAATAAAACCCTCTTTACCTAATAGATTCCCTATGAGAAAACATATACCCGAGTTTTTGCCCTGAGACTGATTGATTTAAAATGACATTAAATTTTATATTAAACCCGTCTTCGTATACCCAAGGGTGTAATAAGTAAATTGGATGATATATATATATATATAATATATATATATATATATATATATATATGTATGTATGTATGTATGTATAAGGGTACAAAACTCATTCAGGGAGAGAATGATGATGTATCTTTTTAATAAAGTTGATATTGCAACTTGATATATAGCGGACATTTTTTATTTTTTTTAAATTAGTAATAATTTGTAACTGTATTTATTCATGTATACGAAAAATAGGAATTATACTACGTTTATTCAAGTGTTATATTTTGAGAGCCATTTTATTCAATTTTGTTTACAATTTAGAGATTTATTTTCTTACTTTAAGTGAATTCTGTTTTAATGAAATGAATATTAATTAAAGGATTAATAAGATTCCTGTCCCCGAGAAACGATGATGGTCGTCTATCAAAGATTTATAGGCGTTTTTGTAAACTTTATAACTGCTTATTACCTTTGCATATACTTATTATACAAACTTGCATTATACGATATTCACGTAACATCATCGCCTATATAGGAAAAGGTAAAGATAGTTCAAAAGAAAAAAGGTAAACACTGCCATGATGAACTTCAACAACACCGACAGGAGACCACACAAACAAACATTAGGAAAAAGCACGTATACAAATCTTCCTGAAGAGGAATACAACTTATTAGATTGAGTTTAACTAAGGAGAACAAATCGTTGTTGTATCATTTTAACTAAAACTAAATTAGTTTAAGAAGGACTTTAATTTAATATCTTAGTTTCGAAGGAAATGCATATTTGTGAGAATTAACTAAATCTTCACTTTGATATTACTTCTGAATACTGGCATAATATATATACAGGGTGTTTGAAAACTTTCTGTACAAATTGTAATGGGGGATAGGCAACACCAAGACAAACCCTTTTCGTCTATAAGTGTATGTCCGCTGACGTCACCATTCGGCGCGAGAGGGCGCCGCTGCAATTGGCTAAAAGGTGAAGTGGGCTAGACTCGCGCTTGCCGCGGGCATTCTTAAATCGGACGTAGTACGCGTAACATGGAGCGCTTCACGACTGCTGAGATGGCTGACATGCATATGGTGTATGGGGCTGCCAATGGAAACGGAAGAGCTGCTGTGAGGTTGTACCGACAGCGCTTCCCAAACAGACGTGTGCCAAACCACCAAACGTTTGCGCATTTGGATCGGCGACTGCGAGAAACTGGAACATTCCATGCAAACATGCATGACACTGGTCGGGAGAGAAACGTGCGCACTCCTGACATGGAAGAAGAAATCCTACGGCGATTTGAGGACAATCCAAGCGCAAGCACGCCAATTGCAGCGGCGCCCTCTCGCGCCAAATGGTGACGTCAGCGGACATACACTTATAGACGAAAAGAGTTTGTCTTGGTGTTGCCTATCCCCCATTACAATTTGTACAGAAAGTTTTCAAACACCCTGTATATATATATATATATATATATATATATGAAAATTATTTCACGAAAGTAACACGTGAAAAATATTTATGATGAATAAAACCACGAAGGAAAGGAAACACAAAATGGTGCTCAAGCGCTTTCGTCTAATGACGTGTTCCTGAGGATGTCATTAGACGAAAGCGCTTGAGCACCATTTTGTGTTTCCTTTCCTTCGTGGTTTTATTCATCATATATATATATATATATACAATACACACACACACACACACATACACACGAGTATTACTACATTTTATGTAAATTTTAAAATACAAAAATTTGGGGTTTTAGTCTTTTTTTTTTAGCAATTTCAAAAGTTGTGATCTTCAAAATAGGAACAAGTCTTTAAAGACAAGAATTTCCACTAAACGATTATTACCGGACAGAGAATTTATCTGATTCAAAGTATACGTTTCTTTTTGATGAATATTCTTGGAATTACGTATATATGTTGCATATTCTCTCTCTCTCTCTCTCTCTCTTCTTTATCTACTTATCTATATATTTTTTCACACGCACACACGTTATATATATATATAT
>JAJOZX010006568.1:57500-97500 GCA_023014485.1 Bathynomus jamesi
TTCATCTGACCCCATAAGATTCTCCCTCCTTCACCCTCTGGAGCCTTTTGTCGTGACCAACTGGAGTTGAACATTGTGATTAATATGTGGGCTCGTCGTGGAGTCGCCTCAAGCACAGTAATTAGATCCCAATACACTTCCTTTTTTTACCTTATATATAATATATATATATATATATATATATATATATATATATATATATAATATATAAGTGTGTATATATATATATATATATATATATATATATATATATATATATATATATATATGAAAATTATTTCACGAAAGTAACACGTGAAAAAAATTATGATGAATAAAACCACGAAGGAAAGGAAACAGAATGGTGCTCGAGCGCTTTCGTCTAATGACATCCTCAGGAACACAGTGTTTCTGAGGATGTCATTAGACGAAAGCGCTTGAGCACCATTCTGTGTTTCCTTTCCTTCGTGGTTTTATTCATCAAATTATTTTTCACGTGTTACTTTCGTGAATAAATTTTCATATATATATATATAGTAGATAAAGAAAATGGGAGAAGGGGGAAAGAGAGTCCAAAATCTAATATTTATATCTTTAAAACCAAAACTAATAAACAGATCATACTGTGAAAACAACAAGAGACACTCAAACTATCAGACCATATTCATATGACACCTCAAATCAAATATCTTCATTTACAAATAATAATAATAATAATAATAATATAATAATAATAATAATCAGTCAGAAGAGCCAGAAACTGGTACAGCGCTCAGGCTAACTAATACGGTCCATTGTTCTAATCCTTGATTATTTATTAACCAGCACCATCGGGATTCGAACCCCTGGCCTTTTTGTCTTCATTTCGATTATAAAGAAACGGTGTTACCCGCTGAGCTACAAACGCTCGCTTGCCTACCAGTTCCACACCTTATAATAAAAATTTTATATATATATATACACACACACACACACACACACACACACACACATACACAATTGTATAGGAAAATGAACTTATCAGTTAATGATAAAAGATTATGAAGGGCAAGGATGTTAAAGGTTAAGAAATTAGATCCAATAATGATTTACTGAAAAAGTGATGGTTTTTGTCGGCAATTATTTCAGTCACTTTAAATGTCATTACACTCTATTACAAAGACATGTTATCAAAGGCTTCCGCTAATTTTTTAACATTATTATCAATGAATAAATTTCGTTTTGTCACTGCTGGTATTTATCAGTGTCAAAATTATATTCTTTCCCATATAATTCCTCCACTAACTTCTTAAGTTATAATTATTTAACTTAAATAAAGGGAAAAATAATTACGTAGTAAAGAGGCATTTAACGTGTTAAGTTAATAAAATTGATGTCTTTATAATATAAAACTACAAAAAGAGAATGGAATCTGTTCATTTTTAAAGTTGAGAAAAACGTCTTTCATGAATTTGTATGAATTTTTGGTTATATAGTCCAGGTTGTCAACCCTGATTGAAGGTTCTTTAACAAAAACCAAATATTAAAAAATTTAACAAAGAAAATAACAAAAAATAACAACTCTCTTTTTTACCATATACCTCATGACAAATGGAGGATGAACGAAGCAGATAACATGGCATCTAATGGCCCTTAATTTGGAAGATATATATGTATACCCTATGTATACCCTTGTTCACGAGGTAAAATGGAGGTTTGAATTCCTATTAATTGTACGCCTTAGCTTCTACTGACCAATTAGCGGACTTCAGCCCGAATTTAGCTTTCGATTCGTGAGTAATAAGAGAATCCTTGTCGATATTTAGTCCAGACACGAGTTAATAAGCGATTATGATCCTCCATGACACCATAACACTACATTCACCACATTCAATTTGATTCTTTAGGTGCAATTTACCTTTCGGGGTATTTATACACTCTGTGGAAACATCCAGTAATAATATAACAAGATCTCTCTCTCTCTCTCTCTCTCTCTCTCTCTCTCTCTCTCTCTCTCTCTCTCTCTCTCTCTCTATATATATATATATATATATATATATATATATACAGTGTTGGGCAATAAGCGTTAATCCGATAACAGTTAATGAACGAAGTTAACTTTTTTGAACGGACTATTAACGGAAAGTTAATTTCCCATTTATCGTTATCGGACCAGTTAACTTCCGATAACTCGATATTTAGTCTGTTAAAGTCCGTTAACACTTTAACTGCGAGGAGTCATTCACGGAAGATCACCGCTCCGCGAATGAATTCAAACCGCCATAACTTCCAGTCTGCTTCCAGATCTCCCAAGGGGAGGTTGTGCGCTTTTTATTGAAGGTAAGAAGGTTCTTTTAACGTTAGTAAAAGTCCTATAATATTATACATATATATTAATACGTATGGAGATACGTATGGTAAAATGTACGGTTGAGAAAAATTAATTTATAGTAATGACTAATGAATAAGTATTTTACACTGCGTTAGTAAATCTCTAAAAAAGTATATATATGTAGTATGTAAAATTTGAATAATAGTTTTTATTCACTGATTGTAATATTGTCGTCGAATTAAATAACAATTGCTATATTACATAGACAAAATATTTTATAGACAAAATAATTCATGGACAAAGTATTTTTATTTTATAGACTAAATAATTCATAGATAAAATATTTTATAGATAAATAATTACATAGAGAAAAATTACTTCTATTGAAAATTCACAGAAAAAGGTTAAGTAAAATAAAAATATTTTATATAACGTAATATTATATATATATATTATAATATTATTATAATTAATATTATTTTGAATTAATTTTGCTATTTTGTTTGAATTAATATTTTATTAGTTTAGTTACATATTTTATACGATGATATTTTACTTTTTTTAGGTTCTTCTGTATTATCGTCAACTAGACAGCGTTCAGTTTCTCTTACCAAGCATTTCTCTACAACTTTTAAACTTCAACCATGGAGCACCAAGAAGAAGTTCTCGACATTGAGATCGCTCTGTCTCAGGCACTTCTGAGTCTCAGTCTGACCAGAACTTGATAAAAATACAGTTAAATACCTATTTATTGTGGGATTTCCATAAATAAACAATTTTCTATGGGTTTTAAAGCTTTTTTCCTTGATTTTTTTAAATGTTAGTAAAGAAATAGTTATCGTTAACGGATTATCGTAACTTCCGTAACTTTGTAGTAAAATTATCGGATATCGTTATCGGAGTTAAAAATTGGGGTTAACGGATTATCGTTATCGAAGTTAACTTTTTGGTTAACGGTGCCCACCACTGTATATATATATATATATATATATATATATATATATATATATATATATATGCAAACAATTCACAAACAGGACGTGATCTTTTTAATAAGCAAGGAACCACAGGGAAACGGAAAATAAAACATGAAGTCCAAGCGATTTCGTGATATAATTCACAGCTTTAGGGATATGAATTATATCACGAAAGCGCTTGGACTTCGTGTTTTATTTTCCGTTTCCATGTGGTGCCTTGCTTATATATATATATATATATATATATATATATATATATATATATATATATATATATATATATATATATATATATATTAGGGAGGAGGGAAACTTCATAATGGAAAAAATTGATTTAGCACATTGAAATTTTATAGTATTTTTGTCCAAATAAAGTGTAATGGCAATAAAAAATTCTAAGATCACTCAAACCGCCAAATTTTGCCAAAATACAAAATAGCTGCCACTAAATGGACATGACAAGTCTAACTCAAAACCAAATATTTTTACAACAAAATATTTTAAGGTGACTCCATTAAAATTAAAAGTTGTTTATTAGATTTAATTTTCAACACTTTTTTTTTTTGGTCGAGACTTCTATTACAGTTTTGGCTGCCCTGGAATTAGCCTACTGCTACTTATAAGCACTAAGAATTAAAAATGATAACGTACACTGAACATAAAATGATCAACCTTGTTATTGTTTTATAATATACAAAACATTATATGAATTTATACAATACTTATTTTATTATAGGATTAATAAATGTTGCACATATTTATTGTTTACATATTAAACAGAACCTTATACATAAGATTAGACAGTACTTCATTCAAGAAGCTAAAATCAAAATTCTTCTCTATATTTGATGTTAAACTTCGATATTTAATTCTGGCTCTGATAAATCCATCACCAAACTCAAATATAGAACTGAATGCCTCTATAATAAGTTTAATGCAGCGTTCTACACTCTGGATATGATTCGGGTAGGTCGGTAGTATAAGTGCGTTTTATTCAATAGCTGCAATCGCGTTATTAGTTAGTTTCTTTGTGAGAAGTGGTTCAGTTAGTTTGTCATCCATTTGATTATTCGATCACAGTCATCTGTATCATAATTGATTTTAGGAGACCTTGAAATCTGTCATATTTTCATATGTCTCACCTCTCAGATCCAGGATTTTCTGCACAACTTTCTCACGTTTTTACTTTTCTGAATCAGCCACCATTGCTAAAAGAATGTTTTCTGGGTGGGCAAAGTAAGCATTTCAAGTTATATGTCTTAACAATTGCTGCACACTCAGTTGTTAAATGTTTAACCAATTTAATAGTAAAGTACACATGTCTTGGTCCATCTATACAGTATGGCCAACACTTAATAGCAAACCAAATTGGCCCATAATGTGTAACAGTGAATGCATAAAGATTTTTGTTGTTTTGATTGTTGCAACATAATGCCTACAAACCCTACTGCAAGTGTCAACCATTTTGAGTCCAGGCTTCATCTACAGTTCCACTTCTGACTGGACAAATAATCCTATATATATTGTTGGTCATCACCGAAGTCATCAACAATATGTTGGGGTAATTTTGGCAGTTCCTCACCATTATTATAGGATTGAACTTTACAACTGGATTTTGTTCAAAGAAGTAAATACTTTCCCAATACGACCATTGAATGTCTTTTCCCCAGATGTTGTACCATCTAACTTTACAAAGAGATACCTCAAGGGCTCTTCATTTACCATATATGTAACATACAAATGAGAGACTGTAGTGGTCTGCCAAGTGTTTCTTCCACATAATGAATTACACCACCCTTGTAGCCAGTGTTGGTGTTTGTACCTCTATGTTATTCTTAATTTGTGTTTCCTTAATAGCTGGCATTACAGACTTAGCTATGTCTATAGCCTTGCTGGAGGCTGGTGTCTCATAAATAACATATTCTCCACCTGGACTTTCTGCCAAACACAATATGTACATTCGTAAGCACCCAGCAATACAAACACACCCAAATATGTGGAAGGCAAAAAAGTGATTAAGCATCTAAAAATCATTCCCAGTAGATAAATTTTGACTTTAAGAGGGAGTCACCTCTGTAACGTTTTGCTGTAAACACAAAACATTTTTAGTGTGCTTTTGCAAATTACTATTTTCGCTCCACGCTAATATATACAGAGTGGCGCAAAAGTCGCGCATCAAAGGAATTTTCAGTGTTACTTACTTATATTACTTTTTTCTTTTAGGTAGGGGATGGCCGCGAAATTAACAATAGATGAGAGGGTGAGCTTGGTTTTAATGTATGGAATACCAGGTACAACAACTCGATGAATCGGTACAGAATTTAAATTCTGTACCGATTCATCGATTTGTAGTACCTGGTATAAAGGTACCTGGTATACAACAAATCGATGAATCGGTACAGAATTTAAATTCTGTACCGATTCATCGATTTGTAGTACCTGGTATTCCATGCATTAAAACCAAGCTCACCCTCTCGTCTAGTGTTAATTTCGCAGCCATCCCCTACCTAAAAGAAAAAAAATAATATATTATGCTCAACACTGAAAATTCCTATGATACGCGACTTTTGCGCCACCCTATATATATATATGTAAAGAACGACGCTTGTGTAGAAGAGCGTTCTGCACAAGATGAGGAGGGAGAACGAGCAAATGAAATATGAGGTACCTCCCAGGAATCGAACCCGGGATCATCCAATTGCCGGTCGGATATGCTAACCACTGCACCAAGGGCGCCGACTAGTCAGTACCCGTAATTCTCCTACATACGAGCGGAATCAAATGCCCTGAAGGGGCACCTTCGCAATACCGGGTTCGATTCCTGGGAGGTACCTCATTTTTCATTTGCTCGTTGTCCCTCCTCATCTTGTGCGCAACGCTCTTCTACACAAGCGTCGTTCTTTACATTAGTTATACTGTGTGTTGTTTGCAGTTAAAATGTATGTAATATATATATATATAATATATAATATATATATATATATATATATATATATATATATATATATAAAACCTCAATTAATTTACGTTATTATTTGAATGCCTGCCAAACACGTAATAGTGAATAGTAATTACTTTTTCTTTTAGCTTGTTTTATTACTTGTCTTACTCGTCTATCATTTTCTTTTTCTTTTATGCATTACAATCACTTTGTCAGTTCATTTAGAAGACAGTAATAGTCTCTCTCTCACTGGACTTAAGCACTAATTCCGAAAAGCAATATTTTTTATGACAATTTTATGTTCGCTTTTGTCTAATTAAGGCAAATTGAATTCGGTACCTAGTATATACAGTATATATATATATATATATATATATATATATATATATATATAATAAAGGACAGTGTGTGTGTGTGGTATGTGTATGTCTGTCTGTCTGTCTGTCTGTCTGTTCCAGCCATAGGTCCAAAATGCAAGCAGTTACAAACATGAAACTTCACACCATATTGATTAGGTCCCGAAGTTGTACACTTGGGTGTTGAATGCCCGGTTAGGTCAATTGTACGCCCTTGACGATTGGTTAGGTTAAGTCGTGATATTTTCGTTAGCTTTAACGAAAATATCACGACTTAACCTAACCAATCGTCAAGGGCATGCAATTAACCTAACCGGGCATTCAATTAACCTACCGGGCATTCACTTAATCTAATCCGCATTCAATTGACCTAACTGGGCATTTAATTAACCTAATCGGGCATTCAGTTGATTTAACCGAACATTCAATTAACCTAACGGGGCATTCAGTTGATTTAACCGGACATTCAATTAACCTAACCGGGCATTCAGTTGACCTAACCGGGCATATATATATATATATATATATATATATATATATACATATATGCATTTAACTGCAATGACCACGCAGTATATATAACCGGGCATTCAGTTGACCTAACCGGGCATATATATATATATATATATATATATGCATTTAACTGCTGCAATGACCACGCAGTATATAAATGAAACGACGTAAGGGCATTGGTTCCTGCCCTATGTAGGAGAATTTCGATTTATGATTGATCGAGGTCCGTAGTGTAATGGTAGCGCATCCAACCGGCAATTGGAAGGCCCTGGGTTCGATTCCCGGGCGGTTCGCCTCATTTTTCATTTATTCGTTATTTCTCTTCCCCGTGTGCAGAGACGCTCTTATTCTTACGTCGTTTTCTATTTCTATATATATATATATATAATAACTCTACACCTGTATTTTGAGCTGGCGAACATTAAAATCTCTTATCAGAAACCTTAATCTACAGTGGATGATTGTGGGTCATGACCCAAGATAAATTTACTTGCGATTGGTTGACGTTATAACCCATTGTACGAATGAGATATCTTAAATAGGATTTCTACACCTTGAAATAATCAGATTGGGTTTTAATAGAATTAGGCAGTGTATGGCTACTAAAAAATCCCACCCATTCTTTTTCGAGAATATAAAGCTGAAAATCATCTAAACTCGCTGTTCCATTCTGTAGAATTTTGTACTGTTGAACTCTGACGAATTTCTGCGTGACGCTTCTTTTACAAAATAAGAAAGCTAAGTTTCTATAAGCAATAATAACTGGAAGAGTGATACCACACACACACCTTCATTCGACTAATTTTGGGGTCGAAACTGGTTGCATAATTATTACGATTACTTTGCTGTCGTTTATTATAAACGACAGCAAAGCAATCGTAATAATTGTAATAAATCGTAATAAATTAAAGCTCTACAAATTATCTTCATTTGTAAATTTCTCCATTTAAATTGTGTGCAAATGATTACACGAAACTGTGAATGAAATTATTTGTGATTTATTTGTAAATTGTGAATATTCAAAAAAAAAAATAATAATTACTGCCCAACAAAAAAAAATTTTTGCTGCTGGTTTAATTCTAAGACCTGTTTCTGGATAATATTGATGTGCTGATTTAAAAAATCACCTTAGATTTTGTCCATCACATCAGGTTTTCGTGCAATACAATATGCCTATTTTGGGTGATCCATGAAGGGCGCTTATCCAAATTGATGATTTTTGAGACCTGTTAACAGCTGTTTTTGCTGTTAAAATATTATCTGTGGAATACGCAAATCTATGCATTAAATCTAAAGGTCATGTACAACATATTAAAATCTTGGGTATCTGTGATTTCCCCAGGTGTGAGCGTGACGTCATGATCTGAGAGAGATTTCCCATTGGCGGAGTGAGAGCAGCCGGTTCCGCTAGTGACGTTACTTGTAAACTTTCAGCAGTTGGGTTGCAACATGAGCATTAAAGTTCACTATCTCAACAGTCATCTGGATAAATTTCCAGAAAATCTTGGTGATGTTAGTGAAGAGCAAGGTGAAAGGTTCCACCAAGATATCAAAGTGATGGAGAACGATACCAAGGAAGATGGGATACCCATATGATGGCTGACTACTACTGCTGGAGCCTGCAAAGAGATTGTCTTGACATCTCTCATTCTAGAAGTCCTATAAGAGAAAATTTATCAGCACTGAAAAGTAAGAAAACAAGAAAAAGACAATGTTAAGAAAACTGGTCCCGTACTTGCTTTAATTAATATGGATTCATTTTTTGCTTATTTAAAAACACTTTTAATCACTTTATGTGTCAATAATTACCATTGTATATTAAAGTTCACGTCCCTGCACAAATTGTTTACTTTTCCATGCTGATTCTGAGTATGTAAACTTATTTTTTGAAAAGAAAAAAAATTGGGCATAACCCTGCCAAAATGCGATATCTCCAATATCCATATTTGATTGCTCGAAACCTGACGTGATAGGCAAAAACTAAGGTGATTTTTTAAATCAGCACACAAAGTTACCTAAAACCAGGTGTTAGAATTAAATCAGCAAAATTGGTGTTGGTCAGTGTTATTAAAGGAATAATTTTCTTTTTTACATTTTTATTTTACACTTTTATTATGAAAATATAAACGAAGATAGCAAAAGTAACATAGTAAATGACAAAAGTTTAAACAAATAATATGAATAATAAGAAGCTGCTTAACCCTTTAAGCCCAAATTACGTACGTCGTACGAACTCATTTTGCCGCCAGCATTTGAATGGACGTAGAAGAATAGCCGTATGTGGGACATACTGCACGTTCCGCCCGCACATGCAGTACCGAAAGGGTTAATTTTTTCTATTAATTTACATCGTAATTCAACATTTTAAGTTAAAAACACTTTGAAACTTTTCATTTTTGCCCCCAAACTGGCGTCTAGGCGGTATATATTTTGCTCCAGGCCCCCGTCTCGAAAGGGTTAAACGGCAGAAAACCACCGGCAGACTTTTTCCGTTGTGCATCGCAGGCCTACCACCAAAATTAGTCCCCGGGGTACCTGGGCCCCCTTCACGCACGACATATATATATATATATATATATATATATATAAGAAATCTTGAGAATTTACTGTATATACGAGGGTAATTCAATAAGTATCCGCACTTTTTATTTTCACAATTTTGTTTTCACATCTGATACATTATAAACACGTCACTTCTCAACATAGTCTCCTTGTTTCTCAATACACTTAGCCCAGTGATCTACAAGCTTCCTAATGCCATCACAAAAGAATGTTTTGGCTGTGTGCGTAGCCAGTCATGCACCGCCTCCTTCAGGTCATCATCGCCTTGGAATCGCTGACCTCTCAAAGCGTCTTTTAGTGGTCTAAACAGGTAAAAATCCGAAGGTGCCAGGTCTGGACTGTAGGCTGGATTGTCGAGAACTTCAAATTTAAGTTCTTGAAGGCATTTTCTAGTCTGTGCAGCGGTATGAGGACGCGCATTTTCGTGTAACAGAATAACACCTTCCGACAATCTTCCTCTCCGTTTTGTGCGAATTGTTTGCTTTAACTCATTCCGAGTTATGTTATACTAACACTATTTTGGGATACACGAGGCCCTATCCTTGATCAGTATCTAGAGCGTGGAACTACAGTAACAAGCGCATCATATTCTGACACGCTTCGGAATGAGTTAAAGCAAGCAATTCACACAAAACGGAGAGGGAGATTGTCGGAAGGTGTTATTCTGTTACACGACAATGTGCACCCTCATACCTTAGAGCATGGGTCGGGGAACTTTTTTGGGTATTACCCAAAAATCTATTTGAGTAAAATGAAATTACCCCCAGACTTCAAAGTAAACAAAAACAAGCCAATTGCTCTTAAAATTGTTGCATATGGTGTCTCTAACCGCACGCACTACCCCCAAAATGTTTAAATGTACCCCATTTGGGGTAATTTACCCCTGTTCGCCAACCACTGCCTTAGAGGCTTAGACCTACAGTTTAACGTGGAACCTGAACCACGTCTCACCAGCAGCCCAGCGTCTTAACCACTAGGCTACTCAGGGTACCTATTTATCTACCAACCAATTTTTTTTTTATTGTGTAGAAGGATAAACAGCTGGGTTTTGCTACGAGCTGCCTGCCGTCAACGGGTCTCGATCCCGGGGACGAGGGATTCGTAGTCAGCGACGCTAACCACACACACACACACACACACACACACACATATATATATATATATATATATATGGGCTACGTCTTGACCAATGTCATAACACCGCTTCCTGGAGATCAGCGAAGTTAAGCGACACTGGGTCTGGGTAGTAGTTGGGTGGGAGACCGTCCTCCGCGCCCAGATTATGTAGCGACCCGTTGCTCGGATCCCATGTAAAGCTGTAGGTCCCCCTCGTCATATGACATTAGATGTTGCGAAGGAGGTTAAACAACCCCAATAAAATATATATATATATATATATATATATATATATGAAAATTATTTCACGAAAGTGACACGTGAAAAATATTTATGATGAATAAAACCACGAAGGGAAACGAAACACAAAGTGGTGCTCAATCGCTTTCGTCTAATGACATCCTCAGGAACACTGGAGCGAAAGGAGAGTTCAAGACAATATACAGGTTACAAAAATAAACATATATATATATATATATATATAGTAAGTATAGAAATAAAAATTGTGGGACTCGCAAACACATTTGTAGGGAAAAATTACAATTTTAGCACTTTGCCGAATTGAATTGATGTTGAATTTCGGGCAAAGTGCTAAAATTGACATTTTTCCCTACAAATGTGTTTGCGAGTCCCACAATTTTATTTCTATACTTACTATATATATATATATATATATATATATATATATATATATATATATATATATATATATATATGATACACACAGACCGTGCATGGAACAAGGAAATCTTCTGGGATAATTAAATTCACTATAGTCCGAATAAGTAATGGTAAATGACAAATACCATAGTTTTTCTTTTTCATGATGCAAGCCCGACGTGGGCAACGGGTCTCTCGCAAAGTGGTCCCATAAATATAGCTTCCCTCACCAGCTATCTGCAAAGCAGACAGGATCCAGCTTTGGGACATATCCCAAAGCTGGATCCTGTCTGCTTTGCAGATAGCTGGTGAGGGAAACTATATTTATAGGACCTCTTTGCGAGAGACCCGTTGCCCACGTCGGGCTTGCATCATGAAAAAGAAAAACTATGGTATTTGTCATTTACCATTACTTATTCGGACTATAGTGAATTTAATTATCCCAGAAGAGTTCCTTGTTCCATGCACGGTCTGTGTGTATCATAAAAAACTCAGGGAGCCATTCTGAGTTCATTCCCATATATATATATATATATATATATATATATATATATATATATATATATATATATACATACAGTATATGAAAAATAATTTTATGAGTTTTCACTTTTTTATTGGGCTGTTATCCAACACTCAGTCCATACTTTCGTTATGGCTAATAAGCTCCAAGGGTTCATTGCAAAATGTTTATGTACCAATTCGTCTCACCAATTTTTTCGTTACCGGTGTTAGATTGGTTTAAGTTTACCAAAAAACCACCGTAACTAAACCTTCACTTGTGGATGTAAATATTCCTGAGATTTCCACCCGTGTAATTTTTATCTCAACGTTTTATGAAGCTTCAATTTGAAGAAGAATTACTTTCCTTGGAATGATATTTGGCTGTCAGAGAGGTAGCTACCTTCCCCACAGTGAGAATAACATAGGTCAAAGCCATACCATTATGAAGGTATATATACATACCTCAACCGCGCCAACATCTTCAAATTCCATTTTAATTTATACGTCCTATTGAAGAATATCAACACCATTGCCCGTAATTAAATAATATTTCTTTCGCCATAAAACCCATCTAAAATCTGCATTACGAATTTATAATTACGGGCGGCCATTTGATATATGTCAAAATTAACCAACACTTTGAAACGCGCAACCTTCTTGTAAGGATCGCCAACACATTAATCGTGTGGAAGGTACGAAATAAGTAGTAAAGGTTGCAAAAAAAGTGGGTTTCGGATGAAAATTAGCTTCTGAAAAGGCTTTGCTCAGATAGTTAAAGTTTGGTATTAGCAGTGTTAAGTTAGCAGTTATAGTAGACTACAGAGCTATGCATAAATTAACAGCACACACAAAATATTGTACCATAAAGCAATATTAGAGCGATGCCCAAGGGGTATAGGATATATGCATAACAATTAAGAGTAAAAGAAATACCCATAGGCTACATTAGAGAATAATAAAAAATAAAAATATAAAACAATATTTAAAAGATTTAAAAAATGTATTTACATTTAAAAAAGTTAAAATAGCTTTTAAAGAGTGAATATAAAAGTTAAAAATAATAGTTAACGCAAATTATTTGACACAGAAGAGAACACGCTTATTAAATACGCAAAGTTATCCTTATCACCCAACACCGTCAGCTACCCCACAAAAAAATATTTTAAAACTAAGTATAGACAATTATTTAACGTATCAGATCTACTGAAGCTTCTAGATGCTATTTTAAATGCGAACCTTAAAGAGATAAGATACATTTAACATTTTAGAAATTACAATACACATATTGAGGCAAAATTTATTGCAAATGAATTTGGTAAAATTTGTTAAAACGAATTTATGTTAATAAAATCGAGTCTCTCTCTCTCTCTCTCTCTCCTCTCCTCTCTCTCTCTCTCTCTCTCTCTCTCTCTCTCTCGAGGACAAGTGTAAATTAGTGATATGATGCCGATTTTAAATTTAACTTTGACTAAATTCAATATATATTGTATAAACATTTGCATTATTTCATTTAAAAAGTATATATATATATATATATATATATATATATATATATATATATATGTTAAATTACTACAGGTCTATCACACATGTACAAAAATTCAAAAGATTCCTTTGCATGACTGGCTTCGGGTCAATTTTCTAGACACTACTGGTCAGACATTATTAAATTTAAAATTATTATAAGAACTCAGAAGCTGGCTGCTTGACTCAGTACGGGAGAATTAATTATCTTTCCCACTGTCTATTATTTTCATGCATTCATAGCTACAAGTAGCGTACCCTCAAGTTCGTTGTATTTAATTAAGGAGCAACTTTAAGTCAATAAAAACATTTTTTTTTCAATATTTTTCAATTTAATTTATTTCTCTTTATGTTATATTACTTTTATTGTTTTATTATTTATTAATATATTCATTGTATTTTTCTTAGTCTTTATTGCACGTATGCTAGTTAAAAAAAAGAAAAAAAAAAAAAAAAAAATATATATATATATATATATATATATATATATATATATATTATATATATTACTATTTAAAAGTGTTACTCAGTCTCCAGAACAGATAATCTGCTAAACATATTTTTTGGGTATACATAAAGAGCGAGAGAGAGAGAGAGAGAGAGAGAGAGAGAGAGAGAATTCTAGACTATAAAATATATCCTTAAGGTTAAAAAAAAAAGGGGCCAACAGTCAGTGCCAATTAACTTAACCCCAAAGCTCTATCTACAGTGCCTAATATCTACCTGGCAGACAGTTAAAAATTTTAGCAAATGAGTTAATTCTAAATAAGGACTTAAATTAAGATTACATATTAAAATAGCGTTATACATTAAACATAAGAATTATCTATTTTCCCAGTATTTAAAATTTTAACCGTAATTAACATTTAGATATCGAATTATCTATCTGTAGCTTAAACCTATATACAGTATATTTATGAACTAAAATAAATATATATTTTAATATAAATTCAGCTATAACCAATTATTAATAGTACAGACATATACCATTTAATAATCAGTCAGGAACGCCAGAAATTGGCACAGCGCTTAAGCCAGACGAATGAAATATATCATTTATTTATAATTGTAATAAATCTAAGGTGCGGAACTGCACTTATCATGACACTTATATTATTGAAGTGCTCCTTTAATTAATCTTCTACTTGGGATCGAACACTTGGGCAGTGAGTATGATTTAGTGGTCTCAGCTAACGTCGAGGTAACGAGCTGAGCATGTGTTCACCAGAAGAAGCTGAATTATTTGATAGACACTGGTTAGTAGTTAAGGAAGTGTTAGAAGCTTTTAATATTACTGTATGTATATGTTGGAGCAATTTTTATCTTAAATTCTAGCTGTGAATGTTTTGATATACGAGTATATATATATATATATGGGATGAATTTCACAATTAAACACGTAAAATGTCATTCCCTGACGAGGTGTACTTCTGAATACACGAAAGACCTAGGAATCACTTATTTTTCTTTGTGGGTTTGCAGTTTATATATATATATACACACACCTTTGGTTAGCTTCCGCCCGAATTGTTCATTCTGACGAAGGTCAAGCTTTTCACTCCACCTTAGACCTACAGTTTAACGTGGAATCCGAACCACGCCCCACCAGCAGCCCAGCGTCTTAACCACTAGGCCACCCAGGGTACCCATTTATCTACCAACCACTTTCTTTATTGTGTGGAAGGATGAACAGCTGGGTTTTGCTGCGCGCCGGCTGCCGTCACCGGGTCTCGAACCCGGAGCCGATGGATTCGTAGTCAGCAACGCTAACCACTACACCACCGAGGCGCATATATATATATATATATATATAGGGTGATTAAAAAATGTTAACACTTACATGGGAAAGAATTACAGATGTTCTCCAATCAATACTACCAGAGCTGTGCCTTAGGGCGCTGGAAGCAACGTTTGACCGCTTTCATACATGCATTGATATCCGTGGACAGCAAGTAGAGACTGTATGAAGCACTGTTTGCATCACAAAAAAAAGTTTATAAATAAATTGGAAATAAAAAATAAAACCCCATATAAGTGTTAACATTTTTTAATCACCCTGTATTTTAGGGTGATCCTCAAAATCGAAATTCAAATTTCTCGTCTTACCTCTTCATTTTGTGCTCTTCCGGGGAAACCTGAGGGATAAGTTTTTATCCGGTTCTAAGAATATTTAATGGTCGTGCGACCATCTTGAAATTTTTTTATTAGCTCACCTTCCGGTACATAGTAGTAGAGGAGTCAAAACTAATAATTTTCCCATCTTCCCACAAGTTTATGACTGAGAATCTGGCGGAAGCAGGACTGTCGACGTCGACTTCGAGTGTATCGACCATCAGAACCCGTCGAAAGGACGACCTCTATTTCCTGTGGCAGCCCATGAAGGTCATCTTGTCTGGGAGCAGGCTTCCGTCCCGAGGCGAAGTACTCCGGCGACTTCTGCACCTCCACCTCACAGAAAAGAAGACTGCGAGGAGACGGAGACGTGGTGGCGAGGGAACATTCTGGATGAATGCTAGGATCCCCACCACCAAGGAGTACAACGCCATCACCAAGTTGGACAAACTCTTTAAGGCCTGGCAAGGACTCCAGAAGAGCTCCAAGCGGACGACAGAAGCCCAGCGCTGCAACGAGACTGAGTTCAAGAACCAGTCCTTGAACCTTTCCGATATCGTCCATGTTAATGCCATAAAGATGAAGATCAGGAGGATCGGTACTTCCTCGAACTCCAGCAACAAGGGCGCCAAGGCTACATGGCAGGAGTCGACAATGCAGTCACCAAGAAGGAGCGCCACCAGAAGAGTAATTAGCGCTCCTCCCAGCAGAAGTCAAAGGCGGAAGAGAAGAATCGTGAAGCTGAAGCCATGGCAGTCCTCCAGGAATCATCCATCTCCGTCTCGTCCGACGAATATGGTGCCGTCACACTTCCGCCTTCGAAATGTAGCCGAAGCAGCACCCGTTCAATTCTGGTCGTGGATCAAGGAACCGCTGCATCCCTCGATTGGACCAAGACGACATGCCGTAACGTTCAATTGGACGTCGAAGGCCTCGACGAGACGTCGAAGACCCAGGACTTCATGACGTTCAACACGAAGTGGTTCTTCTCCATCCTGGCTCTCCCAATGACATTCATCGACAAGAACGCTTTTGACTGGGGCGATGACGAATCCTGGAAAAAGGTCCGGGGCGTCGTGCGAGGCATTCGCGTCGTGAATGACATTGCCGAGCACGGGGTCGCATAATGCAGTCATTCAGTGGCTCGATGACCTTCGACGAAGAACAGAAGCAGTACCTATTTCAAGTAGTAGAGGACCACCGGGCCCACATCCAGAAGCCCCCTGAAAAGGAAACTCACCAAGAAATGAAGAGAGAGGCGCGATTTATGCGTTTGTTCTATTGCTATTATATATTCACTTCAGTTGAATAAAAACTAAGAACAATTTTGTATACTTCTTGCTCGTAGGTGAATCTCTCTCATGGCCCTATTGAACAACTTCATTTGATCTGGGCGACCACTAAATATAGAATGAGTTTTCCTGATTGTTTTGCAGAAATAATTTTTTCAGTTTTAGGCACAAAATGAGGGAGTAAGACATGGGATATGTTTACTTTGAATTTTTACCCCTATGACTGGGGACCACCCTAATATATTATATATATATATATATATAATATATATATAATATATATATATATATATATGTGTGTGGTGTGTGTATATACAGAGTGTCCCAAAACAACGTATACATTTTTAAAAAACTTATAACAGGCGAACCCACTAACGGATTCAGATGATTTTTATTTCTTTTTATAGGTAAAATATACAACTTCGGAATAATAGATAGTTTAATTTGTTTTAAACACGTAAGTGTTCGAAATGTCGACCATTGACATCAATGCACCACTGCGCTCTTTGATTCATTGATTGGCAGACTTCAACAAAAATGTTTGTAGGGATATTTCTACACGCTTCTTCAACTGTGCTCTTTAGTTGTTCAAGTAATGTAGGTCTTCTACTGTATACTTCATTTTTCAAATGACCCCATAAAAAAAAGTCAAGTGGGTTCAAATCTGGTGAACGTGGTGGATACTCGATACTACCTCGTCGTCCGATCCACCGATAATGAAATGTTTCATCAAGGTAGTTCCTGACATCCTGATGGTAATGAGGAGGTGCTCCATCTTGTTGAAAGTAAATGTCCTCATCTCCGTATAACTGTCGAATTGCAGGAAAACCTTTTCCCCGAAGCATGTTGAGGTAGCTATGGCCGGTAACTGTACCATCGAAAAAGAATGGACCAACCAAACCTTTGGAAGAAAAACCACACCAGACAGTTATACCCGGTAAATTTACATGTCGTTCCACATAAATGTGTGAATTTTCTTGTGACCAGTATGTGCAATTATGACGATTAATTATACCATTCAACTTAAATGTAGCCTCATCAGACCACACAATTTTGTCTGCAAATTGGCCATCTTCTGTGTTTTTTACTCGAAACCATTCGCAAAACTGGATTCTGCGATCCGGATCATCCTCATTCAAGGCATGTAATAATCTTGGGATGTAAGATTTCCATTTAGCATTCTTCAGAATTCTGTGGACACTTGTCTTACTTTTCCCTGTTTCACGAGCACTTTGTCTCACAGATTTTCTTGGTGATCGGTTGAATACCTGTAGCACTTCATCAGAAGTGTTAGCATCTGTTGATGTCTTTGGACGCCCAGTCGCTTGCTTGTACACATCATGCACAGTACCGTATACTTCAAATTTCTCACAGATACGTGAAATGGTAAGTCGAGTTGGAGGATTTGTTCCAAAATTGTCTCTCCACTGTTGTTGAACCTTTGATATCTTCTCAACTTTAAAATACGACTTTAGTATCCATTTTCGTTGCTCAAATGATAAGCGCACACTTCCATTTTCCATGTTTACTGTAGGCAGGCAAGGCTATTACTAATTTCGATTTTGTATCTCCTTAGGCTAGCCAAGGCTGTCAACAATTTCGCTTTTGTATCTCCTTAGGCTATAGGCTATAAAAAGAAATAAAAATCATCTGAACCTGTTAGTGGGTTCTTCTGTTATAAATTTTTTAAAAATGTATACGTTGTTTTGGGACACTCTGTATATATATGTGTGTGTGTGTGTGTGTGTGTGTGTACATTTCAACTGCAAACAACACACAGTATAATTAACGTAAAGAACGACGCTTGTATAGAAGAACGTTCCGCGCAAGATGAGGAGGGAGAACGAACAAATTAAAAAATTAGGTAACCACCCGGGAATCGAACCCTGGATCTTCCGATTGCCGGTCAGATATGATAACCACTTGTGTGTGTATATATATATATATATATATTTAGGGTGTCTCTTATTTTCGAAGTGTTGATTGTTTTAGGTTGCGCCCCCTCAACCAGTTCCATTGGTTGAAAAACATCACATATAAAATTGTTTTTGGATTGAACAATTTTTAGAGGTCGCCCCCGCTTATTAAAGTTCATAAAATATAGCTATTATTTATGCAATTAATATTTGAAATTACTAGCAGTTGTCAAGTATACTAAACATATGTTTTTAATTAATTAATCATCATATTTATGATGAATTCAATTAAATGAATATATTAGAGATAATTGTTAAGTTTGTAGCTGAAAATATTGCTTGATAAGACAAGATCAAGGAGCTTGTGCTTTACCAAAATCTAAGAAAAAACGAGGCATGAAAAACATCATGACTATTCAGATTTGCTGCCCTGGATCGTACACAAATTTCCTCTAGAAAGGCAACATTTATCCTCGCAGAGGCAGCTAAAAGCTTTGGTTTGGACGCTTCAGATTACAACATAAACCAACATTCTATCCATCGCCTTCGAAATAAGAACCGAGCTCGTCATGCTAAAGAACTTAAGGAGCATTTCCATGGAGAATGTTCTATGACAGTCCACTGGGATGGCAAGATGATGGAGGACCTCACCTCGCACAAGCACATTGATCGTCTCCCAGTACTTGTGTCAGGACCTGGTGTTGAACAGCTGCTTGGTGTCCCCAAAATCCCAAACTCAACTGGAGAAGCACAAGCTGAAGCCGTCTTTAACTGCCTGAATGAATGGGGAATTACAGAGAGAGTAAAAGCAATTTGTTTCGATACAACAGCTTCAAACACGGGTCAATATAGTGGAGCCTGTGCTCTCATCGAAGCAAAATTGGGACATGATGTTTTGTACTTGCCTTGTAGACACCATGTTTTAGATTTATTGTTGGAAGCTGCATTTGAAGCAACATTGGGATCTACATCAACTGGTCCAGAGATATTGATCTTTAAGCGTTTTCGTGACAATTGGACTTCTGTTGATCAAAGCCAGTTCCAAACAGGTGAGACAGACACGATTACTAAAGAAGCAATTATCCAGTCTAAAACTGAACTAATTCAGTTTGCTAGATCCCAGGCACCTATGCTACGGGATGACTATCAAGAACTTTTGGATCTGTCCATCATCTTTCTTGGAGGTGTCCCAAATAAAGGCATCAAGTTTCGTGCACCAGGTGCCATGCATCGAGCTCGCTGGATGTCCAAAGCGCTCTATTCTATCAAGATGTGGCTTTTTCGAAACCAGTTCAAGATGACTAAGACTGAAGAACGAGGAATTCGAGATATTTCCCTTTTTTCTGTTCTCATCTATATGAAGGCTTGGACAACATCCTCACTCCCTATTGAAACCCCATTTAATGACTGGCTCCTTATGAGGTCATTGATTAATTATCCTAACAAAAAGATTTCTGATGCAACTAAAAAAAAGCTCTCTAACCACTTATGGTACCTGTCTGAAGAAGCAGTTGGTCTTGCTTTCTTTGATGAGCGAATTACTACAGATGTAAAGAAACGCATGGTAAAGGCATTAGAAGATGAGTCCACTGATAGACCACCCAAGCGTCCTCGGATTCCTGAATCGACCTTCTGCTCTGGTGAAGGACTACACCAACTTGTTACAAGAAATACTAGAGAATTCTTTACTAAGCTGAATTTGCCAGAAGGATTTCTGAACAAGGCACCCAGCACTTGGACATCCAACTGTGAATATTTAAGGGCCAGAGCTATTGTTGCAGCTCTATCTGTTGTAAATGACCGGGCAGAACGTGCAGTAGCTTTAGTTCAAGAGCTGAATAAGAAATTGACAGTGGGGGAAGAGCAGCTCCAGTTCCTGCTCCAAATTGTTGCAAAACACCGCCAGAGTCACCCAGTTCCATCAAAAACTGTTCTTCTCAAAAAATAACCATCAATGAGGTCGCACCTTAAAATACACCATATTGTATAATCATTGTATATTAAATAAATGTTGTATAAGGAAATAATGCTAATTAAAGTAATTAAAGTATGTAAATAGCACTGGCATTTTGAATTTATCTCTATATAATAAACTAATGGTTTTTTTTTTGTAGCAATGCTTCATTGCTGATTGTATATAAAAAAAGAGCCAGGAAGGATTTTGGATAGGAGAAAAAGGATTGGGATAAAGAAGGATTGAGGACCAAAGGATGGATTATAACAACATCAAGGATAGGTTAGAAAAGGATCAATGATAAATAAGAAGGCCTATACTTATAAAAACGAATCAAACTAAAAAAAGAAGGAAGGAATTATGTGTATAATGAGCATAATCATATGTCAGGAGCCGGGGGCGACCCCTAAATATGAGCCAATTTGTGTCAAACTTTCAAGTTTTAGTTTTTATGCTAAATGGAACTATTTTAGGGGGCGCAGATAAAATAATTCAACATTTCAATTTTTGACTACCCAATAAGAGACACCCTAAATTATATATATATATATACACACACACACACGCACACACATGGGATTGAACTCAGAATGGTCCCCTGAGGTTTTTTATGATACACACAAACCGTGCATGGAACAAGGAACTCTTCTGGGAAAATTAAATCCACTATAGTCCGAATAAGTAATGGTAAATGACAAACAGTATAGTTTTTCTTTTTCATGATGTTAGTAGCCCAACGTGGGTAACGGGTCACTCGCAAAGAGGCCCCAAAAATATAGCTTCCCTCCCAAAGCAGATAGGATCCAGCTTTTGGATAGGCTCTAGGGTTTACAGCTACGCCTAGCCTACTATATTCAGAACCTCAAAAGAAAAATACTCGTTGCATTCACGTCGGATTGAATACATCAAAGAAAAAGGGGTAACTATTGTATTTTTAGCCAAAAACCAAAGCTTAAACCTCAACTGGCAAAATTGAGCGTCCACTTTTCAAGGCACATAACATGTCCGTTTCATGATACTGTTTGTCATTTACCATTACTTATTCGGACTATAGTGGATTTAATTTTCCCAGAAGAGTGCCTTGTTCCATGCACGGTCTGTGTGTATCATATATATATATATATATATATATATATATATATATATATATATATATATAGGGTGGGCCGAAAGTCTGGATCCATAGGAAAATATTTATTTTAATACATAAATTACAACAAATGGTAAATACTTAAAATGAATATCAACTTTAACTCGTAAATGCGTATCCGTGATACTGTACAGTGGTTCGTACTCCAGTATAAACAACAAATTATAACAAATGCTCAAATTGGCGGCCTCTGACATCGAGACACTTAGGGATGGAATTTATGATTTTTAATAATTCTTCGAATTGACATTCTCGAGATGCGTGTTTCATTTGACAATCTTCTTGTTGACTTTACTAAACTATTCGTTAAAGTTTCACATACCATTGCAGAGGTATTTTCATCAGTTGAAGTTTTTGGACGACCAGAACGCCGTCGATCATGTACACTTCCTGTTTCTTTGAAACGTTTAAACAACTTGCCAACAGTCGCATGTGTTACTGGATGCTTATCAGGATGATTTCTATTGAATTCGGTAGCAACTTCTCTGTGTGTAGCGCCCTGTCTTGCGTACATGAGCACAAGTTCTACCCGGTCTTCTGTTGTTAGATTCGAAGCCATTTCTGGGCTGAAATAAAAAAAGTATTTGAGTATTTATACTGGAGTACGAACTACTGTACAGTATCACGGATACGCATTTACGAGTTAAAGTTGATATTCATTTTAAGTATTTACCATTTGTTGTAATTTATGTATTAAAATAAATATTTTCCTATGGATCCAGACTTTCGGCCCACCCTGTATAATATATATGATGAATAAAACCACGAAGGGAAAAGAAACACAAAATGGACAATATATAGGTTACAAAAATAAATATATATATATATATATATATATATATATATATATATATATAGTAAGTATAGAAATAAAATTGTGGGAGTAGCAAACACATTTGTACGGAAAAAAGACAATTTTAGCACTTTGCCCGAAATTCAACATAAATTCAAATGGCTTGTTTCCAGCCAATTTTTTATAGTTATTGTCTGAATGGTAAACCGGTCACAAAAGAATAAAGAAATAAAAATAAATATAAATTGGAAAAAAATTACAAAATAATGCCTTAGTGATATATACGTCACAACCGAAATAAACATAAAGAAATAAACCAACAGATACAAAAAAAAAAAAAAATGTAAGTGGAGTCTACAAATTCAAGCTCAAAAGGAAAGTTTACAATCAATTTAATAGATGATGCCAAATTGATATATATGTCAAAGAAATAAAATAAAGAAATAAAAAAATAAATAAAATAAATTGAAAAATAAATTGTAAGAGAGGCACCCAAATTTATAAGGGAAAAAATTACCAAAGTTTTTTAGTTATTGTGTGAATCATGCATACTATGGTCACAAACGAATAAAAAAGTACAAGTAAATATAAATTGGAAAACAAAATGATGCTTAGATGATATATAAAGAACTATAAAAATATATACGGCATATATAAGGTATATAAACGCAACATATAAGGAATATATATATATATACATAAGGGAAAATGCATAAGGGAATACATACATAAGGGAATCTGCGTTCATGGAATCTTGTTTTAATAAGGCTAAACGAACCTTCTATCGTGTGAATAATAACACTCGCACCTTGTCAAAGAATATTTTAGTACTTCCATTTTTCCCGGACTTCTTAGGCATTGCTAATGTACTTAAACTTTTGGATATCAGTGTAGTTTTTCATATAACAATATTGTGAAAAACATCATAGTAAAAAATAACCCTACCAATAATTTAGGCATTATCTATAAAATTGGGTGTAAACAATGCGCGTCCTTTTACATAAGTCAGGACTCAGACGGGAAAGGATTTGCAAACGCGTGTAAAACCATCAATATTCCGTTAGAACGGGACAGTTGTCCAGTGCCCTTTTTGTCCATTTGTCAGAGTTATCCCATTGTATTGATTGGAATAATGCTTCAGTTTTGTTTCACTCTAGCAACATTGTTAATAGAAATATTCTTGAGTCTGCTATAATTCAACTTACAAATAACTTTAACATGAGTAAAGGTCTGTTTCAACTCGATCCCTTGCTCTGAATTCCTTCAGAATGGATTTAAACAAAAAGGGCAGGTTGCTAAACTTTTGGTAAAAATTTGTTTTTTGTCTCTTTTTCCTTATAAATTTTTATGTTTCTCTTACAATTTTATTTTTCAATTTATTGTGGTATGCGTATTTCTTATATATATATATATATGTATATGTATGTGTATGTATGTGTATGTATATATATATATATATATATATATATATATATATATACAGGGTGGCCCCAAAAAAATGGCACCAATTTTGAGAAGTGATATCTCAATAACCATTGCAGCTAGGGACTTAAAAAAAACAACCAAATGAAAGATAATTCTTTTCTCTTTAAATACTTATTCTATGGCTTGATGGTTATAAGCCCATATAATGCCCAAAATTGGCTTCCAAAAAAAATATACAAAAAAAGTTGCGCATTTATATTTATTCCTTGATCCTAATTTTAAATGAAATTTTTCTATTCCAGACCCCTCAAGATGGGATTGAGAGAATCTGATAAGAACATTATACAAGCACTACGTGAAGAAAAAGGATATTCATTAAACAGAATCCTTTACGAATTTCCAAATAGAAATTGGAAAAAAAGAACTGTGGCACATTTTTTACAAAAACTTTAAGAAACCGGCAGCAGTCAACGGCGTCCGGGAAGTGGTCGACCAAAAAGTATTAGAACGCCAGAAAACATTGAAAAAGTAAATGAAATGGTTTTAAGTCAAGAGGAACAACCGGGAACAAGTAAAAGTGAACGTGAAGTTGCGAAAGAAACCGGGATTTCACGTTCATCAGTACAGCGAATAATTTGAAATTATTCGCTGTACTGATGAACGTGAAATCCCGGTTTCTTTCGCAACTTCACGTTCACTTTTACTTGTTCCCGGTTGTTCCTCTTGACTTAAAACCATTTCATTTACTTTTTCAATGTTTTCTGGCGTTCTAATACTTTTTGGTCGACCACTTCCCGGACGCCGTTGACTGCTGCCGGTTTCTTTAAGTTTTTGTAAAAAATGTGCCACAGTTCTTTTTTTCCAATTTCTATTTGGAAATTCGTAAAGGATTCTGTTTATGAATATCCTTTTTCTTCACGTAGTGCTTGTATAATGTTCTTATCAGATTCTCTCAATCCCATCTTGAGGGGTCTGGAATAGAAAAATTTCATTTAAAATTAGGATCAAGGAATAAATATAAATGCGCAACTTTTTTTTGTATATGTTTTTTGGAAGCCAATTTTGGGCATTATATGGGCTTATAACCATCAAGCCATAGAATAAGTATTTAAAGAGAAAATAATTATCTTTCATTTGATTGTTTTTTTAAGTCCCTAGCTGCAATGGTTATTGAGATATCACTTCTCAAAATTGGTGCCATTTTTTTTGGGCCACCCTGTATATGAAAATTATTTCACGAAAGTAACACGTGAAAAATATTTATGATGAATAAAACCACGAAGGAAAGGAAACACAAAAAGGTACTCAACCGCTTTCGTCTAATGACATCCTCAGGAACACTGAAGTACATAAAAGGTTACGGCCTATATATAGGTTACAGAAAAAAAAAAAAAAAAATACATAACATACATACACACAAACATATATATATATATATATATATATATATACATACATATCTACACACATACATATATATATATATATGTATGCAATAAACGGAGAGTAAAAATAAAAATTAAAAATTAAAGATTAGAGGATTAACAAAGAGGCATACAGATTTGTAAGGAAAAATATCGATTTTTAGCACAAGATCAAATGAATTAAAAATACAAATTTATACTGGAAATCTACCCGGGTTTTAACACTTTGCCTTTTAGAGTCAAGTTTCGATATATATAAAAATAAAATGAAGATTAAAAGTTAATAAAGTAGCGTACAAGTTTACCAAAGATTTAGCGTCCTACCCTTTTTATCTAAATTTGTTTTGAAGGAATTCAAAACAACAGGATCGAGTTGAAAAATACCTTTGCTTAGGTTGAAGTTATTTGAAAGTTGGATAATGGCAGACTCAAGAATATTTCTATTGAGAATGTTGCTAGAATGAAATAAAACTGAAGCATTATTCCAATCAATACAGTGGGATAACTCTGACAAATGGACAAAAAGGGCACTGGACAACTGTCCTGTTCTAACGGAATATTGATGCTGTTTTATACGTGTGTGCAAATCCTTTCCCGTCTGACCTATGTAAAAGGAATCACATTGTTTACACCCAATTTTATAGATAATGCCTGAATTATTGGTAGGGCTATTTTTTACTATGATATTTTTCACAATATTGTTATATGAAAATACTACATTAATATCCAAAAGTTTAAGTACATTAGCAATGCCTAAAAAGCCCGGGAAAAATGGAAGTACTAAAATATTTTTTGACAAAGTACGAGTGTTATTATTGACACGATAGAAAGTTCGTTTTGCCTTGTTGAGACAAGATTCCATAAACGCAGATGGGTAACACAGATCACTTCCAATACCGTTGATTTTTTCCAATTCGGCATCGATGTATTCCGGACTGGCGATCCTAAGGGCGCGGAGAAACATTGATGAAAAAATGGCCTTCTTAGTGGGGGTCATGTCCCGAGTAAAAGTGTACGTAGGACAAATTGTTTGTTGTTTTCCGATAGATACTAAACTTAAAACCTGGGCTTTCCCTATGTACCCGCACATCCAAAAATGGGATTGAATTGTCTTGATCCACTTCTAAAGTAAACTTAATGGAGGGGACTTGATCATTTAACTGAAGGAGGAAGTTATCCAGGTCACGATTCATGGGCCAGATACACAAAATATCGTCGACGTACCGCAACCAAGGGATGCCAACCCCCAGGATTCTCGGAATGTAAGTAATTTCGAAAAACTCCATATAAATATTGGAGAGGAGGGGCGATAAGGGGTTGCCCATGGCCATCCCAAACACTTGTTGATAATACTCGTTATTGAAAGTGAATTTACAGTCTTTGATGCAAAGCTTAATAAGTTCCAAAACAATGTGTGAAGATAGTGGCAGGTCATACTTATGTAATTTTTGGAAGAGAAAGTCAAGCATATCATCCATCGGCACTTTTGTAAACAATGAACAAATGTCAAAACTGATCAATCTATCGTTAGTTTCAGTACGTGCATTATTCAATTTTTCAGTAAGATCCATGGAATTTTTTACATGTGAATCAGAGATAGTTCCGAGAATGGGGGACAAGACTTTGACAAGCCATTTGGAGAGTTTATAAGTAATAGAGCCCACCGAGCTAATAATAGGGCGCATAGGGTTACCAGGTTTGTGGGTTTTAATAAGACCGTAAAGGTAGGGCAGAGAAGGTGAAGTGGACATGAAAAGCGGAATTAAGTCCTTATGATCTTTGAGAATGCGTTTCAAGCCACTATTAAATGATTTGATGACGTCATCCTGCGGGTTCTTCCTAAGTTTGCTGTATGTGGCGGGGTCCTGGAGAAGCTCGTTCATCTTTCCGATGTAGTCCACTTTGTCCATAATAACTATGGTGTTAGCTTGTCTGCTTTAGTAATATGGAGCTCCCCATCTTTTTAATTGTGAGAGGCCATCGCGAAAACGTTTAGGAAAGTTATTTCGTAATTACCATTCGCCGCACTATAAACGAGGCCTTTAACTATGTTAAACAAATACTGAGGGAGATTACACTGTTTTTCAAAACACGCGAGACTGTAACAAATTTGTAAAGCCGAAGGTTTTTTAACAATAAAAAAACATACCATATCCAAGGGCACTTTTTGCATCGTCACTAATGTTTTTCGAAGAAAGGTTCAAAACACACTTTGAGCTTGCTTTTTTACTCCACTGACTATTTCGAATGAGACTTTTAATTTTCCGATCCAAAATGTTACGAGGTGAAGTAGTTCTCCGACGCAACTCGTTGTAAATTTCATCAAACAAAGGTTGGATCCACGGTTGGGGAATAACGGTTACAAAATTATGTTTGGCGATGTTTAAATTTTTGAAGGCGGACCACTCATTTTGTCTGGTGACTTCAATATGTTTCTTTAAAATTAATCTGCATAAGTCGTTGAACGGATGGTCGTCAATTTGTCTGAGGCGAATTGGACAAAGTGGACTACATCGGAAAGATGAACGAGCTTCTCCAGGACCCCGCCACATACAGCAAACTTAGGAAGAACCCGCAGGATGACGTCATCAAATCATTTAATAGTGGCTTGAAACGCATTCTCAAAGATCATAAGGACTTAATTCCGCTTTTCATGTCCACTTCACCTTCTCTGCCCTACCTTTACGGTCTTATTAAAACCCACAAACCTGTCAACCCTATGCGCCCTATTATTAGCTCGGTGGGCTCTATTACTTATAAACTCTCCAAATGGCTTGTCAAAGTCTTGTCCCCCATTCTCGGAACTATCTCTGATTCACATGTAAAAAATTCCATGGATCTTACTGAAAAATTGAATAATGCACGTACTGAAACTAACGATAGATTGATCAGTTTTGACGTTTGTTCATTGTTTACAAAAGTGCCGATTGATGATATGCTTGACTTTCTCTCCCAAGAATTACATAAGTATGACCTGCCACTACCTTCACACATTGTTTTGGAACTTATTAAGCTTTGCATCAAAGACTGTAAATTCACTTTCAATAACGAGTATTATCAACAAGTGTTTGGGATGGCCATGGGCAACCCCTTATCGCCCCTCCTCTCCAATATTTATATGGAGTTTTTCGAAATTACTTACATTCCGAGAATCCTGGGGGTTGGCATCCCTTGGTTGCGGTACGTCGACGATATTTTGTGTATCTGGCCCATGAATCGTGACCTGGATAACTTCCTCCTTCAGTTAAATGATCAAGTCCCCTCCATTAAGTTTACTTTAGAAGTGGAACAAGACAATTCAATCCCATTTTTGGATGTGCGTGTACATAGGGAAAGCCCAGGTTTTAAGTTTAGTATCTATCGGAAAACAACAAACAATTTGTCCTACGTACACTTTTACTCGGGACATGACACCCCCACTAAGAAGGCCATTTTTTCATCAATGTTTCTCCGCGCCCTTAGGATCGCCAGTCCGGAATACATCGATGCCGAATTGGAAAAAATCAACGGTATTGGAAGTGATCTGTGTTACCCATCTGCGTTTATGGAATCTTGTCTCAACAAGGCAAAACGAACTTTCTATCGTGTCAATAATAACACTCGTACTTTGTCAAAAAATATTTTAGTACTTCCATTTTTCCCGGGCTTTTTAGGCATTGCTAATGTACTTAAACTTTTGGATATTAATGTAGTATTTTCATATAACAATATTGTGAAAAATATCATAGTAAAAAATAGCCCTACCAATAATTCAGGCATTATCTATAAAATTGGGTGTAAACAATGTGATTCCTTTTACATAGGTCAGACAGGAAAGGATTTGCACACACGTATAAAACAGCATCAATATTCCGTTAGAACAGGACAGTTGTCCAGTGCCCTTTTTGTCCATTTGTCAGAGTTATCCCACTGTATTGATTGGAATAATGCTTCAGTTTTATTTCATTCTAGCAACATTCTCAATAGAAATATTCTTGAGTCTGCCATTATCCAACTTACAAATAACTTCAACATAAGCAAAGGTCTTTTTCAACTCGACCTGTTGTTTTGAATTCCTTCAAAACAAATTTAGATAAAAAGGGTAGGACGCTAAATCTTTGGTAAACTTGTACGCTACTTTATTAACTTTTAATCTTCATTTTATTTTTATATATATCGAAACTTGATTCTAAAAGGCAAAGTGTTAAAACCCGGGTAGATTTCCAGTATAAATTTGTATTTTTAATTAATTTGATCTTGTGCTAAAAATCGATATTTTTCCTTACAAATCTGTATGCCTCTTTGTTAATCCTCTAATCTTTAATTTTTAATTTTTATTTTTACTTCTCCGTTTATTGCATATATATATATATATATTATGTATGTGTGTAGATATGTATGTATATAACTTATATTGCGTTTATATATCTTATATATGTCGTATATATTTTTATAGTTCTTTATATATCATCTAAGCATCATTTTGTTTTCCAATTTATATTTACTTGTACTTTTTATTCGTTTGTGACCATAGTATGCTTGATTCACACAATAACTAAAAAACCTTTGGTAATTTTTTTCCTTATAAATTTGGGTGCCTCTCTTACAATTTATTTTTCAATTTATTTTTTTGGGGGTTTATTTCTTTATTTGGCATCATCTATTAAATTGATTGTAAACTTTCCTTTTGAGCTTGAATTTGTAGACTCCACTTACAATTTTTTTTTTTTTTATCTGTTGGCTTATTTCTTTTTTATTTCGTTTGTGACGTACCTATATACATAAGGCATTATTTTGTAATTTTTTTTCCAATTTATATTTATTTTTATTTCTTTATTCTTTTGTGACCGGTTTACCATTCAGACAATAACTATAAAAAATTGGCTGGAAACAAGCCATTTGAATTTATGTTGAATTTCGGGCAAAGTGCTAAAATTGTCATTTTTCCGTACAAATGTGTTTGCTACTCCCACAATTTTATTTCTATACTTACTATATATATATATATATATATATATATATATATATATATATATATATATATATGTTTATTTTTGTAACCTATATATTGTCTTGAACTCTCCTTTCACTCCAGTGTTCCTGAGGATGTCATTAGACGAAAGCGCTTGAGCACCACTTTGTGTTTCTTTTCCCTTCGTGGTTTTATTCATCATAAATATTTTTCACGTGTCACTTTCGTGAAATAATTTTCATATATATATATATATATATATACACTACTACTGTGCAAAGCTCTTGATCCACTTCAAAAATGAACAATGTTCCTGTCATAATGAATATTATGGTGAATGAAAAGCATTATAATGGTAGTATTTTACTAAAGAAACACATGAACGAAACAACTTGCATTGCACTACAATACTGTATAAAACCTTTATATTTAGTGGGATCACCTTTTTCATGCAAAAAAGCAGACTTGGCACTCTTGGATTACTATCTTGTAATTTCTGAAGTATTTACAGGAATGTTTCTTCAGACATTGCACAGTTTTTCCCACAGTTATTAATTTGATTTTAACGGTTTTTCTATCATTTTTCAATCTAAATATGACCTCACAATCTCATGATCTCATGGTTTGAAGTGATTTTCACTGGTGTGTGTTTTACTTTTTTCTGATAACAGATATTCATACAATGCCTATAATATTTGATAGTATGAGATATAAAATTATATTTTTACACCAAGACGGTCATTCTCAGAGGGAAATCGCGGAAAGCTGGCATTTCCAGACATGGTATTCAAACTACAATTCAGAGGTATAAGGATACAGGAGGTTAAAGACCGAAAACGAAGTAGGAGACCCAAGAAACTCGGCAAACAGGATGAACGTTACTTGAAGGTTACTTCTTTAAGAAATAAAAGGAAATCTAGCACTGAACTCACATGATCTGGCAGAGACAACAGGGGTTCAAACTGTTTACTGTAAGAAGGCCTCTCATCAAAAGTGGCCTTCATGGGCGAGTTGCTGCCAAAAGACATTTACTATACTGCGCAGGGCTAATAAAGATAAGAGATTACAATTTGTACAAAGAAACACGGAATTGGGACGCCAATCAGTGGGAAAAAGTACTTTGGAGTGACGAATCAAAATTTGAAATATTGGTACAAAAAGATCGTATGTGAGGAAAAAGACCCGGGGAAGGGAATAAGGATGTGTTTACAATCTCCTATAAAGCATAGCGAAGGCTCTGCTCATGTTGCGCGACTGGAGTTGGTGATCTAATACGAATAGAAGGTATCATGAGTGCTGATGAGTATACTAAATCCTAATCCATCATCGTATCCCATCAGAACGAAAGCTAATTGAATCTAACTTCATTTTCCAGCACAACAACGACCATAAGCACACTTCCAACGTCGTCAAAAAGTATTTACAAAGAAAAGTAAACCCGGGAGTTTTACAAGTATTGGAGTAGCCTTCTCAAAGTCCAGTCCTCAACATCACAGAGGCTGGGTAGGATGATTTAGACCGGTAAAAGATAGAAAAACGACCAAAATCAACAGACGTATAATGGGAAACATGAGTAATGCCTGGGAAAACATTCCTGTAGATTTTCTTCAAAAATTACAAGATAGTATTCCAAGAAGTTTGTCTGATGTTTTAGATGATAAAAGGCGAACACACTACATATTGAAATTCCATGCCTTATTGTAGTGTATTGTCAACTGTTTTCTTAATGTTGTCTATTTAGTAAAATATAATCATCATAATGCTTTTCATTCACCAAAATAATACATTGTGACAGCAAGAATGTCCATTTTTAAAGTGACTCAAGACTGTTACATAGTAATGTGTATATATATATACAACAGCAAAATAAAAAAAAAATTCTATAATAAAAAATTAACATACCCAATATGTAAAATTCAGCTGAAAATTAGTGGAATGCTTAAAGATATTCCAATCTTATGAAATAGTGGGCACGAATAGATAAGATTAATTGTAACTCTTTTTTGACCGGGTCATGAACTGAGGTCGGAAGCTGTTATCAGGAGAGGAGTGAGGAACGATGCCTATAAAAATGGAAATTTATTTCCTGATATTCATCAAAATTTACATACTACCTACGTTTTCTTAAAAAATTTCCACTTATATATATATATATGGGATTGAACTCAGAATGGTCCCTTGAGGTTTGTTCATGTTACACACAGACCGTGCATGGAACAAGGAACTCTTTTGGGAAAATTAAATCCACTATAGTCCGAATAAGTAATGGTAAATGACAAACACTATAGTTTTTCTTTTTCGCATATACACAATAATATATATATATATATATTATATATATATATATATATATATATATATATATATATATATATATATGCATAAGGATAAAAAGGATGATCAACGCCCACATCAGCATTATGAAGCTTTAATATTGAAACGTTTCAGAAATTAAACTCCCATCATCAGTGGCTAAAACGATAAAATAAAAGTAAAATAAAAACTGGTGAAAGTTTTCGTCAGACAGGTACATGACGAGATTAACAATTTAAAAAACTTACAACCCTACAACAACAGTAAGGGTAAAATTACGATGCCAACTAAATTCTCAAATTCAATCTCAAATATTAATTAAGTTTCACATTTAGATATAAAATTAGAACACAGAATTAAAACAAATTATAATATATATATATATAATTTAGTGGTGGACCGGATATCCGCATCCGCATCATTTTTAACATCCGCATCCGCACTTCTGACTGCTGATGTTAGGCGGATATTACCTCTAATAAATTATGCAATTTACAATTAAATTAGTTTATAAAGTAGCTTATAAGGCCCAGTCATGCACATTTCATGAACAAACAAATATATAAACTTCAAAATATAAATAGCTGGTAACACAGAAAATTGAATGAAACTTGTTTCATTGAATTTTCTGTGGCTGAAACTCTTGAGAAAGTTATTATTTTTATCATAATGAAAACATTAATATTAATTTTAATTCTTATGCATTGCCTGCCATAATAGTACTATCACAAAATTTGAAAAATTATGTCGTATATTCATAATTCTATATTATATTGATAGATTAACTAAATATCCTCATCCGCATCCGCATCCGCGGATATTGAAAGTAAAGATCCGCATCCGCAGATGTTGAAAAACTGACATCCGGTCCACCACCAGCTTCGCGGCAGATAGCTGGTGAGGGAAACTATATTTTGGGGCCGCTTTGCGAGTGACCCGTTGCTCACGTCGGGCTTACATCATGAAAACGAAAAACTATAGTATTTGTCATTTACCATTACTTATTCGAACTATAGTGGATTTAATTTTTCCAAAAGAGTTCCTTGTTCCATGCACGGTATGTGTGTAACATAAAAGATCTCAGGGGACCATTCTGAGTTCAATCCCATATACTGTATATATATATGTATATATATATGTACAGTATATGGGATTGAACTCAGAATGGTCCTCTGAGATCTTTTATGTTTGTTACACACAGACCGTGTGTGCTATTTAAAATGATTCACCTGATTTCAAATGAGAATATTTTTTAATGTTACAAATACAGTGATATTTGTGATACATCAACCAAAAGAAAAACTGTCCAAATTTTGTCTCTCACCTCATAAATGCTCTATGTGACTTCCCCTAGTTACACGAGCAACGTCGACACGATAGTCGAATTCCTCCCATACTCGCTCCAGCATGTCCGTTGTCACTGACTCTACGGCAGTAACAATGCGAGTTCGGAGCTCATCCAAAGATGTGGGCAACGGTGGCACGTACACAGTATCCTTAACGTACCCCAAAGGAAGAAGTCGCACGGTGTAAGATCCGGCGACCGATTTACAGCTCGAAAACTGCAACACACAAAACGCCTGCTGTGCGGATGCCATTTTCACACTGACTGTTTGTTGCTAGGCTAGGCCAAGGCGTGACTTTGGAGCCCTCTCGCGGTGATCTTGAAAAACTCGGAGATTTCCTCTTTCATGTGGTGTATGCCCAGTTGATGCACGGTTGATAGGTACGGAAGTATTCTCAGTTGAAATCGGATGAATCATTTTAAATAGCCCTGTATATATATAGTAAATATATAAATAAAAATTGTGGGAAGCATACAAATTTGTAAGGAAAACTACCAATTTTAGCACTTTGTCAAAGAATATTTTAGTACTTCCATTTTTCCCGGGCTTTTTAGGCATTGCTAATGTACTTAAACTTTTGGATATTAATGTAGTATTTTCATATAACAATATTGTGAAAAATATCATAGAAAAAAATAGCCCTACCAATAATTCAGCCATTATCTATAAAATTGGTTGTAAACAATGTGATTCCTTTTACATTGGTCAGACGGGAAAGGATTTGCACACGCGTGTAAAACAGCATCAATATTCCGTTAGAACGGGCCAGTCGTCCAGTGCCCTTTTTGTCCATTTGTCAGAGTTATCCCATTGTATTGATTGGAATAATGCTTCAGTTTTGTTTCACTCTAGCAACATTGTTAATAGAAATATTCTTGAGTCTGCTATTATTCAACTTACAAATAACTTTAACATGAGCAAAGGTCTTTTTCAACTCGATCCCGTTGTTTTGAATTCGTTCAGAATGGATTTAGACAAGAAGGGCAGAGTGCTAAACCTTTGGTAATTTTCCCTTATAAATTTGTATGCTCCTCTTACAATTTTTATTTTTCAATTTATTTTTATTTTTTATTTTTTATTTTTTTTGTGACCTATATATCATTCAGACATTATTTATAAAATTGGTTATAAACAATCCATTTGATCTTGTGTTGAATTCGGGCAAAGTGCTAAAATTGGTAGTTTTCCTTACAAATTTGTATGCTCCTCCCACAATTTTTATTTCTATATTTACTATACAGTATATATATATATTTTTATTATTTTTTTTGTAACCTATATATAGTCTGGAACTCTTTATTTACTTCAGTGTTCCTGAGGATATCATTAGACGAAAGCGCTTGAGCACCACTCTGTGTTTCCTTTCCTTCGTGGATTTATTCATCATAAATATTTTTCACGTGTATAGTATAGGGTGATTAAAAAACAGGGGTTAAAAAATGTTCTTCCTTTTTTTTGTGTTCAACCCTTAGTTTGGTTCATTTTGCATAAAATAACAATCTCTCTGAATTTTCAGATCATTATTTCAAGTTTTAGGGGTTGCTACCGGCCGTCAAAATTTATGAATTTGCATAGATTTCACTCTTATGCTCTACTGCCAATCTTATACTGTTTCCACACCACCCCTGAGGTACAGTATGCAGCGCGTTGTCTTTTTTAATAGTGGAAGCTCCCCTGTAGGCCTATCATAACCATTGACAGAAGTAGAGTTTAGAATTTTGGCATATTTATTGCTTGATTAGTGTTTCTTTCGTTCTATCAGGATGAGTAGCCCTGTGGTTTTTGACCACTTGTAGCAGAAACTGTTTTTGCTCTTCAGTGTTTGTTAAGAGCTTGTTGTATTCATCCATCAATCTAACTCCCCTTTCAGCTATTTCTTTAACAACTTTCATTTGGTAGATAGATTTCTTTACTTTATTGTACAGTTCATCTTTATGCCATTCAGCAGCATTTTTGCTGAAAAAATTTGATGCAAATCCTGTAATTTCGAAGAACCTTCGAGTATTTAATGTTACACAGTCTTCTAGTCCTTTTACTTGAATGAGTTCAGGGTTTAAAGTAGCCCGTTTTGCTGGATGTTTTCCCCCAAGGTTTTGCAAAGCCATTACCATTTTGTTCTTTGTTTCAACAGGCACCTCGTCATCAAAGAAAGCGAAAGCAGCAAGTTCCTCAGAGAGATACCAAAGATGACCCAATATCTTTTTCAGAGCAACAGATGAAATAGACTTGTCATTCTGTTTGTACAGATCAAGGTTCTTTAATAGCTCTAGATCTTCATGAGGAACAAGAGATGGTGCAAGAGCTGTAAACCAAGCTTTTACATGCAGCCGAACAGCAAACAGGTAGATGTCTCTTATTCCTTTTTCTTCCTCAGGCGTAATCTTAAACTGGGACTTGAACAACCAAATTTTCAAAGACTATATTACTTTGGCCATCCATCTAGCTCGGTGAAGCCCTGCTGGACTTTTAAACGAGATTCCACACTTTGGTTCTCCTCCCAGGAAAATGATTGTGAGTTCTAGTAGTTCACTGTAGTCATCGCGGGGCTGGTATTTATCAAGTTGGTTTGATGCAAATGCAATCATATCAGTTTTAATATCAGCTATATCTTCACCTGTTTACGGCTCTGATAAAGCTGTTAGATAATGTTGCTTGTTGAAACTAGGCCATTTTGTCCTGAATCGCTTGAAAATCACAATTTCTGGACCTGATGATGGTGGTAATGACTTTGCAACCACAGCTTCCACCATAATTTCGAGTATGTGATGGCGACAGGCTAACCACAACATATCCTTATCCATTTTTTGTTCAAGAAGAATACAGGTACCCTTTCTAGGACCAGTATTGGCTGCTGTTGTGTCGAAACACATGCATTTAATTTGTTCAGATACCCCATTCAAGGGATGCCTCATATACAGCAGTTGCCGTTAACTGGCCAGTGCCCGAATCAATTTTAGGTACACCAAGGAGTTGATCCACTCCTTCCCCATAAACCAATATAGGTACCTGTCAACAACTTCCCTGCCTGTTATATCTTCTAACAGTTTACCATCCCAATAGATTGTTAAAAGCACCTCTGGCTTGAATTCGTTTTTAAAATTCTTTGCAATTTTCTTTCGAAATTTCTGTCTTTCTCTGCAAATAGATGAATAACTAATGTTGTATTCTTCTGTTTTTTTTCCAACACTTTGAATTGTTGGTGTCAGAACAAGCGAGACCTTTCGGTCACTTAGTTTAGCAACATCAAGACTGCTAACAATTTGGTGTCAAGCACTTTTCTTCGTTTAGTTACTATTTTTCTTGAAGTAGATGGTCCAGGTGTAGCATCTATGTTAATGGTATCATTTGTAGTTGTCATCTCTTCCATTTCTAGTTCTGATTCAGATGATGTACTGCTGAGAACTACAGTCTCTTCAAGCCTTTTTCTTTTCGCATGAGCTATGTCAAATAAATTTTTTAGTTCTTCCTTCCATTTCTCCGCTTTATCAATTAAGGTTTGCGATTGCTTGGATTTGTTTTCTTTGTTTTTCTTCAACATTTGCCATTCCTTCAAGATTCCTTGAATTTTATCACCTACATGTATTTTTTGTTTAGTTGGTATCCGTGCTTTTTCCCAAATTGTCAACACATTATTCGCAGTAGAGAAGCATGATTCTCTGATACTGTGATGTTCATTATTTCTGTAGTGCATGAACAGTGCCATAGTTTCCTTCCTTGATGGCAATAGTGATGCTTTCAGTGTGGCTGAAGGATGTCCAATAAGCCAAACATCCGTCTCTTTCCTCGTAGAACGTCGGGAAGAGGGAGTACTTGATGGTGTACCTTTCATGTTAGATAGACGTACGCGTTAACTCTAATAAAGCACAACTGCTACTGAATGCTGTGGCCACTAGATGGCTGTCTTGGACACCTGCAAGAGAAGAGGGGAAGGGGGTCAGAGGGGTGAAGTGAGTGAAGTAAACTGATACATGAATAGGCCTAAACTTTTATTTAAGCTAAAGGACATAGCATATAAATAGGAAACTAATGAAATTTTGCATGTTCGGTAACAACCCCTAAATATCATTTAGAATTTCTGAAAAAATTATAAAAAAGTTTCTTCACTAAATGGAACCTAATGACGGGTTCAATTGAACACATTAAAAATCAAAAGTTCATTTTTTGCACCACCCTAATATATATATATGCTGCAAACCCACAAGGAAAAAGAAAAACGATTCCAAGGCCTTTCGTGTATTCAGAGCTACACCATCGTTTTCTTTTTCCTTGTGGGTTTGCAGCATTCATTCATTTCACGTGTTTAATTGTGAAATTCATCCATATATATATATATATATATATATATAATATATATATATATATATATATATAACTTTCTATGTTTAATTTGTGTACAGAATTATAATCATTTAACTTAGTATTTTGTATCTATTTATCTATGTATGTATCTATCTATCTTTATAGGGCATATATATATATATATATATATATATATATATATATATATATATATATATATTGAATGGATGATTATTGCTTTTGCAGTGTTTCAGTGTTTACAGATTGAGGATTTAGTTGGTTTGTTTAATAGTAAAGAAGTACGGCTCCGAATGCCACGATGCTTATCGACCCGTGCCTTAAGTTCAAGCATGGAGCAGCCAACATATGTGGCGTTGTAAACTAGGTTGGAGACGAGAGCATCGGGCAACCTTTCCTTAAGTTTAAAAATGGAGCTAATACTAAAATTGTTAGTAAATATAAATTTAAAGTCAGTTTGTGGATAAAACTGAGAAAGTAAAGCTTTTTAGATCTTTTGCAAACACCTTCCTTTGCTTTCACGAAACTCGCTGGCTTCATTATTGCTTGACCTCCTTCAAACCAGTTTCCTACCGTAGATACGTGGATAACACTTGCTTGTTATTGAAGCATCTTTCTCATGTTGATCAATTTCTAAGTTATTTAAACTCCAAACATCCCAGCATTAAATTCGCCAACGAAATCAATCAGAATTTCCACTTCGCATTCTTGGACGTCAATATTTACAGAACCAACAATAATCTTACAACTTCCCTATACTGCAAGAAAACTTAGGCCGGCCGCAAACAGGATCGTCTTGCGACTCACGACTCATGACTTGGACGTGACGACTGGGAATCGCGTCGCGGCCGCTGCGGTGTGCGTGGCTCCCATTCTGTCAATGTAAAATCAGGATCACCCGAAGATCAGGGTCCCCAGCCTTCTTTAGTTAGATTTATAAGGCTAACTAAAGAAAATATTACGACCTAACCTAACCAATCGTCAAGGGCGTACAATTGACCTAACGACTGGTTAGGTTAGGTCGTGATATTTTCGTTAGTTAGCCTTATAAGGCTAACTAGAGAAGGCTGGGGGCCCTGATTTTCAGGTGATCCTAAAATCATACGCAACTTGAGTCGTCACGACCCAAGTCGTGAGTCGCAAGACAATCCTGTATGCGGCTGGCTTTACATCGGTCTAAGTACACATTTTTTAAGTGACGTTCCTTTTGTCTTTAAAGTTAATTCCATTAAAACGCTTATTGGTCGTGTTTTTAAGGTATGCTCTGATTATTTTTCTTTCATTCCGAGATGAATTTTTAAAATTATTATTTTAACTCCAATTCTTATCCAAAAGTTATGAAACATATTCGAAACTATTTGAACTATTTTAAACCTCAACTCCTCGTCCACACCATTCAAGGAAAAGGCAAAAGATATATACCAATGCTATGTTATGGCTACATCAGGCTAGGGATCGTAAAAAAAACTAAAACAATTACTTTCTCAATTCTATCCACACGTTGACTTAAAATTTATATTTACCAGTAATTTTAGCATTAGCTTCCTTTTTAAACTTAACGAAA
>JAJOZX010006568.1:100000-130000 GCA_023014485.1 Bathynomus jamesi
TTTTAAATTGTTAATCTTGTCATGTACTCTGTCTGAATAGACTTTCATCAGTTTTTAGTTTACTTTTATCTTATTGTTTAAGCTACTGATGATGTGAGTTTAACTTCCGAAACGTTTGGATATTAAAGTTTCATGATGTTTATCATCGTCTCTATCTTTAAAAAATATATATATATATATATATATATATATGTGTGTGTGTGTGTGTGTGTGTGTGTGTGTGTGTTTTACAATGTAATGAATAGCAGTGTTCTTCCAGCCAATAACATTATTTATAGAGATACAGGATTACACAGAATTCGCTACATAATAAGCAGGCTATTTCATTTATAATATATTTTAAAAAAGTCAGAAGTATATATTTACAGTAGCTTCTACCTTGTTTCTAGTCTGTTATTATCTAATACAACAACAAACAATGTTACAATGGAAAATAAATTTACATTGTAACCAATACATTTATTAACTTCAAGATTAGGGCAAAAGGTCTTATATTTAATAGCATTCGTATCCGTATTGGTGTTTTGTATATAGCACAGTCTATTTGCTACCTTGTTTTTAATGGTCTTTTTATGAGTTTTTAACCCGTAATTATGATAAAATCTTGAGTATCACAGTGACTCCAATATTGCAAACTGAAATTGCCATACGATGCCACTCGAAAATGGTGAACACCGCAATTTTTTTGACCTCAATGACAGACATTTCGCCTCGGGTTTTTTTCTTATACATTTGGCGCATGAGGAAAGATTTAGTGCATTGAAATAAGGCCTATAATTCTTGAGTTTTTAATAATATATTCATCTAAAGGAGTCGGTATACGGTGTGTAATTTAAAATGAATTTATCTTTAAAATGAAGACTCGGCAATGCGTTTAGATTTTGGAGGTCTTGCCAAGATTAATTTTTGTAATATTTTATCGGATGGTTCACGCAGCTACCCTTTCGTGGTCGATCTACGATCAAAATGAAAAATATTCCTCGTGCAAAAATGTATTTCTATATGAATATTTTGATGGAAATAATAAAAGTATGCTTTCTAAGAAGGATATAAATTGAATTTAAGAATTCTTTACGTTCATAAAATATTTTTAATTTTGTCATATGTAAATATAAACAAAATTTCTTTAGCTGTAAATATTCTCTATAATTAGATTTATTCTCTTAAGTAATAACTCTTAATTCACTAAATTCGGTATTTTAGAATTGCTTTAAGTAATACATGGGTTATTTTTGTCTAGTTGTACTCTTGGCACCTAAAGTACGTCAAATGCATTTCTATTAAAAAATATATTAGTGGACCTGTTTACAGTATGTCTATATATGTGCATACATAAATCAGTGGGAGTGTAGTATATTTATTTTAGGTGTCAAAGGTATACAATTAAAACAAAACTAATAACTGTACCACAGTACACTTATTAATAGTCCTACCTAAAGTATACCAAATTTATCAAAATGAGTAGATAAGCGATAAATTGGTATATACGCTTATATTTTTACAATCTTTTATAAGTCTACATACGCGAGTATGGCAAGTCTCTATACAAGTTACCTTATGACCCACATCGTATAACTACGTCACAGAAAAGCAACCCGAAAACGGATAAAAATAGAAAAAAATTAAAAACCGCCAAAGAATCATTTACATTAACCATATTTTGAATCTTTTATGATTCTCGATTCATTTAGGAATTAAACTTTAATGAAAAGTTTTGTATGTTTATTTACTTAATACGAGGGAATAATATATATTATAAAAATTTGGATTTTCTAACTACCAAACAGAAGAGACTATGTAAAACTAGGTCTTCCCAAAGTGTGTCCGGCAGACCAAATACGTCTCTCGAGCCGACTTTAGACTATATCTTCCACGTCCCAACAGAACTTATACAAAATAAGAGCGAAACTATAGTTTATTTACAATTAAAGGAACAAGCACAATTAATTTGTTGTACAACAAAACTGTACTACAATATGAAATTATACATGAAGTGTTCGTAAGAGAATAAAATTATGCGTGCTAAATTGATAAATTCAGTATGCGGTTTGATACCCAGCAGGGCTGCCCATTTGAAATGGCCATTCACGAGTGAATCTTTAAGAATCCCTGGTACAAAGGAAAAGCAGGTACGTAAATGATTTTAACAAATGGTAAGAAATACCACTTTAAATCCCTTTTCATTGCATACAAAGATATTAATATATCAATTAATATAAATACGAACCGTAACTATTATGTATTATTTCAGGACAATTTTAATTAAAACTGTATAAAAATAAACTGTATAATGACGTAATAATAAAAAATAATATAAATAAAATAAATACTAGTTCACTGTTTCATTAGCGGATATTTGAATCATAAATTGAAGGTTTTTCGTTACAGCCTGTTAATATATAATTATACATCCATATTTGCCACTTACGAACATGTACATCGTATAACGTAATTCGGTGCGGGGGGAAGGGGGCGGAATAATCTCCTTTCTTCTTATTTTTTTTATTTTTTGTTATATATATCGTTTAAATTTGTATTTTTTGTTATTTTTCCACAGATATTTACATAAATTAACGAGTGAATCGCGCATCAATGTCGAATTATTAACAATCTCATACGGACATATTTTATTCAACAGTTAAATATGACCTCTTCTCAACCTCAAAGCTGAATGTATATTCGCTTCGACTCGAGAGAAAAACTATTTAAAAAAAAGACTCGAAGCAATTGGTTATAAGGTATTATCATCACCGTATTCCTACCATTATTATACTTAATTAAATATCAGACACTTTATTAAATCAGCTTAAAACCTTAAATTTCCAACATTTAGAACATGATTTGTTTGCAAACTGGGTTTCTTGACTTACCTTACGATATTTATAGCTTAAAAGAACTACCCAAACACCCGGTCTCTCGATTTGGCAGTGGGAATTTTGGCGTATGTACTTATTTTCCAGTAAACCTTTAATGTATGCATTTTAAAATTAAGGGGATGCCAAAAACAGAATATTTTTATACTTAAGCTGTATATGAGCTATTTTCATTGCTTTCCTATATATAATTCTCGAAGAAGCAGACAAAGAGTTCTCAAAGGTGGTGATTATAAGCGGCTCACTGGTTTTTTTTTCTATGCATTGATTACGAAATAAGTATATAATACGTACTTAATTGTAATGCAAAGTAGTTAAAAATGAATTTGAAATTCAGATTAAAAGTTAAAATTCCTTGAAATTCACACATAATGGTTTGGACTAAACGTGTAAAAATGAAATATTCAGGCGTATATCCTTTTTCGAGGTATATTTCCAACATACTAACAAACGTGAGATACATACATATATATTATTGGTTTATATATATATATATATATATATATATATATATATATATTATTTAGGCGTATATCCTTTTTCGAGTTATATTTCTAACATACTAGCAAACGTGGGATATATATATATATATATATATATACACACACACAGAGGGTTGACAAACGTAATAGACACCTTCGTTCTTTTTTATTTGGTAATAAAAATCAATTAATTCTAATAGATTTATTGAATCAATATATTTAGAATGATGTTGGTTTCCTCTTCGTATTATGTAAAGCTGATACACGTCCTGTCATTCCATTGATGAGCTTTGCCATTTGTTCTTGAGGACAATCATCGTGGTGTCTACTTTTGTCACCCATATATATATATATATATATATATATATATATATATGCTGCAAATCCACAAGGAAAAAGAAAAACGATTTCAAAGGCCTTTCGTGTATTCAGAGCTACACCTCTTCAGGGAATTTTTCCTTTTTCCTTGTGGATTTGCAGCATTCATTCATTCATTTCACGTGTTTAATTGTGAAATTCATCCCATATATATATATATATATATATATATATATTATTAGAATACAGTTTGTAATGTGAGGTTTATAGTATAAAATTTATACCATACCCAAACTATTTAGCGTAACTTCAATTTATGAATATGCTGACAACAAAATTGAAGCCAATAGTTGCCTATTACTTTAATTTAAAAATAAAAAAATAGAAGAAAAAAATCCTGCAAAAGTAGCCAATAAAACTTAAATCATATGAAATATAAACATACCCTGAACTGAGGCTAGTTTGTTTCTGTATACCCCAAATTCATGGTACGTAATTTCAGAAGCTAATCTCAAATCTCTAAAACGTTTTATCTTGTATAGCGATTCAAAACCGCTGAAGAATCTCTCTCTCTCTCTCTCTCTCTCTCTCTCTCTCTCTCTCTCTCTCTCTCTCTCTCTCTCTCTCTCTCTCTCTCTCTCTCCCAATACGATTTTGCTGCTCAGTTTATAAACCAATAATAAAAGTTTCAAATTCGAATTTGAACGTAAATAAATAACTTTGATCAAGACGATAGAAGGTTTTTAAACAAACACAGATTACAACGTTGCGTAACTTTGTTATAAATAAAATAAACACTTTTCTTTATAGTCAACAATTGCAACATAAAAAAAGTAAGCTTATGGTCGTATATAAGCGGAACAGAGATCAAGATTGAAGAATCAGTTATATTCGACGATTTTCATCATGTGTGTATATATATATTTGCGATGAGGGATCGACGCAAAAAAATCCTACCAGTTTATATATATATATATATATATATATATATGAAAAGAAGGATCAACACAACGGCAAACATTTTCATTTATTTGTACATCAGACGTTTCGACAAATCTTTTGTCATCATCAGTGAGTTAAGTCTTAAAACCTTAAAACAAAATTGAAAAGTGAAAGTTACATCAATACAATATTAAGACCATTAAAATTAAAACCTTAAAGCAAAATGAAAATTGCATCAATACAAAATTAAAAACATTTAAATTTCATCACTATAAAAACTAAAATTAAATTAAATTTCATCACTATAAAAACTAAAATTAAATTACCTCAATAGGTAAATACACAATGTTTACATCCACCTCCATACTTGGCAAAGTCTAAGGGAACACTAGGTGGTCAGAGGATTAGAAAGGGTATATCTGTGAAACACGGTTGGTTGTCAAAAGAGTCGTAATTTGTAGGATGAGCTATTATTATTAAGGGAGGGTTTGTTTCTATAGATGTACAAAGATTCTAAAATTCGGAGTTCTGTAAGGTTATTGGATCTAGTTAAAATTTCAAACTGAGTTTTGTGAAGGGGATGGTCGTTTTCATTACTGTGGTTTCTAATTGCGGATTGTGGAGGCTACTGAGGGGACGGTTGGTACGGACTGACAAGCCCAAATGTTGAGAAAGGCGCACCTCCAGTTGGAGTTGAGTGCTGCCAATATACGCAGCCTTACAGCTGTCGCACGTGTATTTGTAAACAACATTGGGGCATACAGTTTTGGGGAATTCATCTTTGAACTTTAAAAAATTTGATAATTTAAGTGGGTTGACGAAGGCGAATCTAAAATTTATTTGGGGATAACTAGACTTGAGTAGTTTGGACAATTCACCTCGAATACGCAATGATAAATAACCATAAAAAGGTAATTTAATAATATCTGGTTTCTTTTTGTACTGTAGTTACGGGGAGTTTAGTATCAAAAGTGTTATTTAATATACGCTGTAAGGCTGCGTATATTGGCAGCACTCAACTCCAACTGGAGGTGCGCCTTTCTCAACATTTGGGCTTGTCAGTCCGTACCAACCGTCCCCTCAGTAGCCCTCCACAATCCGCAATTAGAAACCACAGTAATGAAAACGACCATCCCCTTCACAAAACTCAGTTTGAAATTTTAACTAGATCCAATAACCTTACAGAACTCCGAATTTTAGAATCTTTGTACATCTATAGAAACAAACCCTCCCTTAATAATAATAGCTCATCCTACAAATTACGACTCTTTTGACAACCAACCGTGTTTCACAGATATACCCTTTCTAATCCTCTGACCACCTAGTGTTCCCTTAGACTTTGCCAAGTATGGAGGTGGATGTAAACATTGTGTATTTACCTATTGAGGTAATTTAATTTTAGTTTTTATAGTGATGAAATTTAATTTAATTTTAGTTTTATAGTGATGAAATTTAAATGTTTTTAATTTTGTATTGATGCAATTTTCATTTTGCTTTAAGGTTTTAATTTTAATGGTCTTAATATTGTATTGATGTAACTTTCACTTTTCAATTTTGTTTTAAGGTTTTAAGACTTAACTCACTGATGATGACAAAAGATTTGTCGAAACGTCTGATGTACAAATAAATGAAAATGTTTGCCGTTGTGTTGATCCTTCTTTTCATCTGTAAGCTCCGGTTCCCTAAGGAGAAGTCAATAGCTTTGATATATATATATATATATATATATTATATATATATATATATATATATATATATCATCTCTCCCTCAGTTAAATCCTCAGGTAAATATTGCTATGTTAAATGTCAAATATCGTTATTATTATTATTATTATTATTATTATTATTACTATTACTACGGTATAATTAGTCGTACTGTTCACGTATGCATATTGCATACGTTTTATGAGATGTCTTTCCTGTCAATAGAAATGCATATTGCGTACTTTTTATGGGATGTCTTTCCTGTCAGTATAAATTATATTATCATTACCTGCCTCACACGTAGAGAGCGTTACAAGGAGTTACAAGGACAAGAGGAAGACTCAAAGGTCTTTCGGTCCATTCGGGGAGGTTCTTGTTATTAAAATAGTGGATATAAAAGTATAAGGCTCTTTTGCCACCTTTCGCTCCCTCCCCGCCAGAGGCGGGTACGGAAAAAGGTTGAAGAAAATACTTTGGTCCTGGAAAAGTAGTCAGGAAATTTTACAGGAAATAGGAATATATAAACTAGCTCGACAATTATCTTATGCACACATAAAAATCGTACACTGAAGAGTATGGTTGTATAAGCTAATGTTCATAATAATATATTTGTGCTAATCGTACATCTTCTACTTGGTATCCTCACAAAATCCTCGAACATGTGTTTTGATTTTATACAAAATATTTACAGCTCTATTTACCGAGGTATCGGTCCAACAAACATGGCCCACTCCAGGTTTGCCTTAAAAGGAGTAAGAGAGGTAATGGTTAAACTCTCCACGTCTACAGCCATGTACGCGCAAAGCCATCACGCTGGCAAGGTGACGAAATGCTTCAGAGGAAAGGAGTTGAAACAGGAACTGAGAAAGGAAATCAAATTTTCCACACCATGCCCTCACCCTTCACATGCACCCAGCCATCCAAGAGAAGGAAGAGAAAAAAATAAATTGAGACGGCAAAAACGCAACTTTACCTCACCTAATCCATGTGTTATACATTTTATTTTAGTTTTTTGTTCATGAGAGAGAAAGAGAGAGAGAGAGAGAGAGAGAGAAAGAGAGTTATAAGAAGTTACAAGGACAAGAGGAAGCCTCAAAGACCTTCCGGTCCGCTCTGGGAGGTTCCTGTTGTGAAACAAGTTTATTTTATTTCAAGTATTCTAGCAGTAGTAGAAAACTGGATAAAAAAGTATAAAGCTCTCCCCCCCCCACCCTCCGCTCCCTCCCTGCCAAAGGCAGGTACGGAAAAAGGTTGAAGAAAGTACCTTGACCCTGGAAAAGTAGCCAAGGAAATTTTACAGGAAAGTGGGGAATATATAAAAAAAACCCTCTATAATTAGCATGCCCACAGAGACACCGTGCATGTTTTGGTCTTAAACCATGAGAGTATTCAGTACTTTGTCTAGCCTATTTTTAAAAACACACACACACACACACCACACACACAGAGAGAGAGAGAGAGAGAGAGAGAGAGAGAGAGAGAGATTATATAAAATAGTAAGAGTAACACGATATACCCATCCCTTAAGTGGTAGAGCAAGAATCAAATTACCTGAACTAATAACAAACATCTTTATGGCATAAAATCTCCTAGGAAAGTGATTGGTTCGTTGATACCCAGTTTTAAAATGAACTTTTCACCTCTTTAAATACGAGTTTAAAATCTTAAATTATCCGATGAGAAAATGGTTTACGAACTCTATCTCTCACTTTATCGCCATGAAAATAAATATATATATACTGTATATACACAGTGAAATCCTGTACAGTCTTTCCACGTTTTTATTACAGTCTACCTGTAATACCTGTAAGAGGTTTGTACTTTGTTTTATTTCTTGTGGGTGATGATTTTATCATCAAATATCTTGATAAGGTTGAAAGAATTATATATATATATATATATATATAATATATATATATATATATATATATATATTAAAGTTCTTTCAAGCGTGAGTCACTTTCTCTAAACTGCTTCGAAACATTTAGAAATCCTAACCTAACATCTAACCAAATGTATGTCTAACATTAGAAGGTAGATAACACTGCCCAACACCAATTTTGCTGATTTAATTCTAACACCTGTTTTTAGGTAACTTTGGTGTCCTGATTTAAAAAATCACCTTAGTTTTTGCCTATCACGTCAGGTTTTCGAGCAATCAAATACGGATATTTTGGAGATATCGCATTTTGGCAGGGTTATGCCCAATTTTTTTTCTTTTCAAAAAATAAGTTTTTACATACTCAGAATCAGCATGGAAAAGTAAACAATTGTGCAGGGAGTGAACTTTAATATACAATGGTAATATTGACACATAAAGTGATTAAAAGTGTTTAAATAAGCAAAAAACGAATCCATATTAAAGCAAGCACGGGACCAGTTTTCTTAACATTGTCTTTTTCTTGTTTTCTTACTTTTCAGTGCTGATAAATTTCTCTTATAGGACTTCCTAGAATGAGAGATGTCAAGACAATCTCTTTGCAGGCTCCAGCAGTAGTAGTCAGCCATCATATGGGTATCCCATCTTCCTTGGTATCATTCTTCCATCACTTTGATATCTTGGTGGAACCTTTCACCTTGCTCTTCACTAACATCACCAAGATTTTCTGGAAATTTATCCAGATGACTGTTGAGATAGTGAACTTTAATGCTCATGTTGCAACCCAACTGCTGAAAGTTTACAAGTAACGTCACTAGCGGAACCGGCTGCTCTCACTCCGCTAATGGGAAATCTCTCTCAGATCATGACGTCACGCTCACACCTGGGGAAATCACAGATACCCAAGATTTTAGTATGTTGTACATGACCTTTAGATTTAATGCATAGATTTGCGTATTCCACAGATAAAATTTTAACAGCAAAACAGCCGTTAACAGGTCTCAAAAATCATCAATTTTGATAAGCGCCCTTCATGGATCACCCAAAATAGGCATATTGCATTGCACGAAAACCTGATGTGATGGATAAAATCTAAGGTGATTTTTGAAATCAACACATCAATATTATCCAGAAACAGGTCTTAGAATTAAATCAGCAGCAAAGATTTTTTTTTTGTTGGGCAGTGTAATATGAATCGAAAAACCTTTCAGCAGGAAAGAGATCACAAGTAGTTAGGTACTTACATGAAATAAGAGGAAAGGAATTGTGAAACTTTAGTATTAATAATAATAATAATAATAATAATAATAATATTTACTATATGTCATTTACTGATAAATAACAACGAACAAATATCTCGGCAAAAACGTTTAGCAAACGCCACAAACGTTAATAAAATGTGAATAAAACGTCAATCAAACATTAATAAAATGTGAATAAAACGTTTATGAGGGACACTAAATGTCACATTTCCAGCTGGGATAACTTTACAGATTACAAAAAATTAAAAAAATGTTATACTTAAGAAAAATCGTATTAAAGGTTTAGTATAAAGATTTTGGATATAAATTTGCTGATCAATCGGAGAGTCAAGAGTCTTCAATTGCATCGGGTTCCATATGCGGGTTGGGCTACGTCGTAGCCAATGTCGTAACACCACTTCCGTTTGATCAGCGAAGTTGAGCGACATTGGGTCGGATAGTAGTTGGATGGGAGACCGTCCGCTGCGTTCGAACTATGTTAGGGACCCGTGGTTCGGATTCCACGTAAAGCTGTTAGATCCCCTCCGTAATATGACCTTAGATGTTGTGAAGGAGGTTAAACAAAACCAATAATTATTACCATCCATGCGGGGTTTTTTTGTTTTATATTTCTATCTTTCGGTTAATTTTTTTCCTTTCCTTGTATAAATTATCTCGTTGTTAGTGTGTTGTCCTTGAGGGTACAGTTGAAATAAGACACGTACTTCAGGCGGTTCTGCCGTACTATACGGAACTGACTTGTGGCAGTAGCGTCCATTAAGTGATTATGTAAAAACATCCAATACAACACCACAAGTATAATTTATAATACATGATGTGACTCAAAGCTGAAAAGTACAGTCAGTTCAGGAAGTCCTGTTGGGAAAGTCGATGTTTCTTACTAATATGTAAATGCGCATAACAATTTAGTTTCACGCCAGAACCTTTTGAACCGACTGTACAGTATAGGAAAAATGTTAGCCTAGAAACATGAAATTTCTAAGACTCGTAAAATATTACTAATCAGAGATGAATTTTATTCTTGATATTTTATTCCTGCCACCAGAATGAATAAAATATTCAAACAGAATATTACCAATAAGTAATTTTTTATGCTTTTCACAAATTTTATTTTGTAGGCAAACTTTTTTCCGAAACTGAACGTATGATTACCTTTACAAAGTAAAACAAATTATCTAAATATTTTTAAGTATTCCAAATAAGCTGAAGAGCATTTTCAGACATTTTTGTTGGAGGACATAAAGGGATTGAATGCCAAAGAGAGAGAGAGAGAGAGGAGAGAGAGAGAGAGAGAGAGAGAGAGAAAAGGAGTTACAAGGAGTTACAAGGAAAAGGGGAAGCTTCAAAAGGCCTTTCAGTCTACTCGGGAAGATTCCTGTTATTAAAATAGTGCATTTTTTAAAATTATTCTAGCGGTTGTAGAAAACTGGATATAAAAGCATAAGGTTCTCTTCCAACCCAACGCTCCCTTCCCACGAAGGCGAGTAAGGAAAAAGGTTGACGAAAATACTTTGACCCTGGAAAAGTAGTCAAGGAAATTTTACAGGAAGGAGGAGAATATATAAACTAGCTCGACAATTAGCTTATGCACATATAGAAACCGTACACTAGAGAACATGGTTGCATAAATTAACATAATATATTTGTGCTAATCGTATATAAACTATTTGGTATCGTCACAAAAACCTCGAACATGTGTTTTGATTTTATACAAAATATTTACAGCTCTATTTACCCAGGTATCGGTCCGACAAAGACACTATGGCCCACTCCTGGTTCGCCTCAAAAGGATAGAGAGAGGTAAAGGTTAAACTCTCCATGTCTACACACATGTACGCGCAAAACCATTAAACCGGCAAAGTAACTAAATGCTTCTACAGGGATGGAGTTGAAACAGGAATTGAGAACAGAAATTAGATTTTCCACATCATGCCCTTGCCTGTCACGTGCATCCAGCCATCCAAGAGAAAGAAAAGACAAAAGAAATCGTGACTGTAGAAACGTAACTCTGTCCCACCTAATCCAAGCCATGGATTCTTTTCAGTTTTTTTTTGTTCGTATTGAAATTATGCATTTCTAAAAAATACTTTTCTAATTTATTTTTAGACGTATTAACAAGGCAGGCAAGTTTCTGAGCGTGTTTTCTTTAATTGGATGTCTGTCATGTAGATGTGTCTGCCAACTCTTTGAGTGTCGCCCAGTTTCAACTTGGGTCTCTCGCCGTGAAAGGTGTTTAAGTGGCAAATTATATATTGAGTCGTTCATACTTCGCGGTGTTGTGCAACAACGAGAGTAGAGAAAATCACTTTCCGGAGAGGAATATCAGTGGGAGATCCCTGTATCTATCCCCGGTACTTGTCCCTTATGGAAAATGAGTGTTTCGTGGGTGATTACCCGTTGTTGACACGGCGAATTGAAGAGTTTCCCACTTAGAGATGTTTATGAGTCAAGTGATCAAAAAATGAGTTGCTCGATGGCTGAACATTCTATGTGTGGTACAGTGCAACCAGAGACGTCTTTCTAAGTAGAGGAAGAACAAAGTGTAAGAGTAAATGTTTAAACAAACTCCCGCAGGATTACGTTACGATACTACTTTCAAAATACTTATTTAATCGATTCTTAAGTTGTTATACAGTATGTGAGAACAGTCTTAAACCGTGAGTGTATTCAGAACTATGTTCAGCCTATTTTTAAACATAGTTACGCTTTGGCTTGAAACAACTTCTATTTTACAACAAAAGATGGAGGTACTAAATGTTTTTAGTTCCAATTTAAAGCCATTATTTCTTATCAGATTGGTATTAAGTGAGAATAAGAATTTCCTATAATCTACCATATCTATTCCATTGAACATCTTGAAAACTTAAATAAATTGACCGCACAACCTACTAGTCTCTAAGGTAAACGATTAAGCTTTCTAATCTACGTTCGTAGTTTTCAAGTCTCATTGAAGGGATCAATTTTGTGGCCTTTGCTTGTACCCTTTCCAACCTTTCTATATTCTGTCTAAGGGATGGAGACCAAAACTGTACACAGTACTCAAGTTGAGGTTTAATTATTGAACTATAAAGCGACATTACTATCTCCTTATTTCTAAAATGAAACTGTCTTTTGGGATAACCTAGTATTTTTAAGGGCCACTTTTCGACGTTTGCACTTTGATGATTTGAGATCATTATTGATGTAAACTCCCAAGTCTTTCTCTAGATGAGTCTCAGTGAAGTTCCTTCCCAAAAGAAAGTAATCGGTCTTCAGGTTCTTATGACCTATGTGCATTATCTTACATTTGTTCAAGTTGAATGGCATCTGCCAAGTACTAGACCATTCGTCCAACCTATCAAGATCATTTTGAAGCGTCCTTACTCCCTCCTCCTATTACCCGCACTATTTCTTATTTTGGTATCGTTGCAAGTTTAGGAATTGTACTTAGGAGCCCAACGTTTATATCATTAATATAGATGACAAAAAGTAAAGGACCCAGAACGGAGCCGTGTGGAATCCCATTGGTAACGGGAGCCCACTCCGAAGCCTCTCCGCTTTCTATCTCTTCACCAATCTTCAATCCAGTTGGAAACGAACCCAGTAATTTTTAGTCCTCTAGCTTTAGTTATCAATCTCGCGTGAGGGACTTTGTCAAAGGCTTTTGAAAGTGGAGATACACTGTATCTATTGCTCTAGTTTTGTTATATAAAGTATATATATTTTGGAAAAATTCTGAAAGACTTGTTAGACAAGATCTATGTCGCCTGAATCCATGTTGAGAATTAAAAATTAAATTGTTTGATTCGACATGATACACGATACGTTCTGTAATAATGGATTCCAACAAACTGCCAACAATTGCAATTGACGTTAAATTGATCGGCCGGTAATTACAAGGATTTTGCCTATCCCCCTTTTTAAAGATTGATGTTACATTTGCTAATTTCTAGTCGGTTAGAACTTTCCCTAATTCGAATGATTGTTTGAATATGGTTACAAAATCATTAACAGTATTGTGACAAACCTCTTTTAATACTCTCGGAAGAAATAAGTCAAGACCGGATGATTTGTACAGTATTTATTCATCTTGTCAATTAGTTGCTGTACCTCATCTTTCATAAAATTTATGGTCTCTAAGGGATGGTCACCGTCATACGTAATCCGGAGATTTGATACTTCACTTAAGTTTTCTTCCGTGAAGACTGGAACGAAGAATTCGTTTGATGTATTAGCTACATCTATATCACTAAATTTCAGTATGCCATTTCTATCTTTTAGGGAAACCTACAGAATTTTCAATTGGCTTTCTGCTATTAACATGGGCAAAAACTCTTTAGAGTTAACTTTACAGAGTGAGGCAACTGTAACTTCATCACGTTCAGCTGATCTAATGATTTAACCCTCTGACGTAGGTTTATATAATTTTCTGAATTAGTCAGGTTGTAATGTGACTTACCGTATTTTACGCCTCATAAGACGCTACGTTTTTCCTGAAAAACGTCTCCAAAAATCACCCTGCGTCTTAGTATCGTAAAGTCAAGGTGTGTGAGTGGGTGAAGACATCATGGGCAGCAGTGAGAGAAGAAATAGTAGTAAAGTCATTCAAGAAATGTGGAATTAGCAATTCATTGGATGGAACAGAGGACGAGCTTCTTTATGAAGATAGTGACACAGCGGACGACCCAGAATCAGCTAGTGGCAGTGATGTTGGTGAAGATGCCGGCAGTGATGACAGCAGCAGCACGGAAATCTCAGGATTTGAGGATAATTAAATATGTTACTTCAGGGCTCATATATGTTATTGTTTTGTTTAATGTTCTTTTAATAAAGTTATGGGAATATATTTTTTGTCAGGCTGATAAATCTTCGAAATATTTTTTTTTCCTAAATATTCTTTGCTAAATATAGGGTGCGTCTTACCACTTGTAGCGTCTTATGAAGTTATGAGGCGTAAAATACGGTAAGTAGATTGTTGGCTCTATTTTCTTCCGTAATATCATTGCTAATTTCATTGTTAAACCATTTCGTCATCCTGGTTGATAAGGAGGGAACTATTTTAGTGGGTACAAAAGTTTCCTGTAATATTCTAAATTGATCCCTATATGAACTCCAGGTGATATTGAAATTCTCGCTTTTTTTTATGCATGAAGGAGGGGCCAAGGGAAAATGCCAGCCAAAACGCCCCCATAAAGGAAGACGAAGGCCAAAGTCAAGGTCCAGGATTTTCGAGTTGCCTGAGCACTCTGCGTTTCAAAGATTGGAGATCATAGACAGAGGGAAAGCTGGATCGCGGAAGATTGTTCCAGAGTTGACCGGGTAAGTAGGTGAAAGATTGAAAATACTGATTAACGCTTGCATTAGAGAGATGGACAGAAAAGGAATGAGAATGTGTAGAAAGTCTGGTACTGCTTGCTCTCCTTAAAGGAGGAGGCATGCAGTTAGGGAGTTCAGAAGAGCAGTGTCCGTTATAATAGTGATAGTGAGGCGACATTGCGGCGAAGAGAGAGAGATTGAAGACAGTCAGTAAGAGGCGGGGAGTTGATGAAACGAAAAGCCTTTGATTCCACTCGGTCAAGTAGCGCTGTGTGGTTTGAGCCACCCAACACATGAGAAGCATACTCTATACAGGGACGGACGAGACCCCTATACAGAGACAGCAATTGAGTGGGGGTGAAGAAACTGCGGAGCCGGTACAGCACACCTAACATCTTAGAAGCTGTTTTAGAAAGAGTGTATATGTGATCTTTCCAAGAAAGATCACGAGATCACGCGATCACGATTAGAACTTCAAGAATGTTTAAACTACTTCGGAAGCTTTCAAAATTGGCTCTTGAGAAATCGAACCATTTATTCGTCTTTTCTCGAGTACTAATTGGATCCCTGAGGTCAAACCTAATCAAATTGTGATCGCTGTTACTCAAAGTTTCACCAATAGTCAGGTTAGAGACTAGGTTATCTTCGCTCGTGAATATGAAATCTATCATAGTTTACTATTACCCCTAGTAGTACTATCAAACCATTAACTTAATAAATTATCATCTGCAAATTCTAATGATTTTGAGCCCTCAGCATCAGCTGTTTTGTTTTTCCAGTTTATATTACCATAATTAAAATCACCAAAAATTACAATGATCTTATTATTCATTAATCTTCTTAAATGATTATACAATTTTACATTTTTATCAACGGGGTAGTGAGGTGGACTATATACTAGAAGTAGCTGCATTATTTGATTGTTCAAATTTAGTTCAATTCCCAACAATTCATGAGCAGAAACAATGTTACTGTTTACCGGGTGCAGGAAGTCACGAGCATATAAAAGTACTCCGTCACCTTCCCTTCCGTTCTTATCTTTGTGAAACATTTCGTAACCTACCATTTCAAATTCTATAAAGTCCCTTGATTCAGAATGAATCCAGAATTCAGTTATTTCTATGATGTCAAAGTTCTCAGTTTTGACTTGCGCTATAAATTCCATTAGTTTGCTTCTAATTGACCTTGCATTCAATAGTACAATTTTAAGAGATTTTAAGTTATTGTTTCTGCTATTTGACCCGAAGCAGATGAATCAGTTAATGCTAAGTGGGGGGGGGGAGCTTGGTCAGACAATGCATTAGTAAGATTAATGATTGGGGGAGTAGGATTAACTACTGGCGGAGTAGGAGAGAGAGACACACACACAACACACACACACCTTCCTTTGGATACACATATACATCAGTTACACGTAACCCGAGAGCAGGGATACCCAACTTTACTTACGTCTCATGTGTTTATGAATATGATAAGTAGTGTTATAATAATAATAAGCTTAATAATACCAATATTACTTGTACATTATTATTAATTCCTATACTACTACTACTACTACTACTACTAATATACTACTACTAATAATAATAATAATACAATTACTAATACTAATACTACTAAATATTTCCTAAAATTTTCAGAAAAAAATTGTCCCTGTAACTCCTCTGAAAAGAGGCAAACATTACAAGCCCTAAACTGTATATCTTGTTTTCATTTCAAATACTTAATATTTTTCTCTCTAGTAACTAATTGCAGAGAATTATTATGCTGTAAATACCTTCTGCACGAATCTCGATTAATCTTAGTTATAAAAACGATTTTAAGGGAGGGGGGGCATTTCCCCCCCTAAGATTTTTGTATGTGTAATTAAAGATAATTAAAGATTCTACGCTTAAATGTATTGAGAGTAAAGGAAATCATTGAGATAATTTATGTATATAATACGTTAATGTATGTTATTTTATATTTAAAAATTAATAAAATTATAATAAGGGTATCGCTTAATAGGAGGTGGGTATAAAATTAAAATTATATGCATCTAATTGGTATGACCTAACTAGTTTATACTATATAACTATATATATACACACAGGTATATGTGTGTGTGTGTGTGTGAAGGAGTATATACATGCAGCATCAAATTTCGCGCTCCAGTAAACAATTGCAGTGAAGTCAGCCACACTGTGGAAAATTAATTTTCATTCTCTTTATCTTTGCATACAGTTAGTTGCAAAAGTCGCGATACAACTAAACCACACCTACAGGGTGGTCCATAAGTCCAAATTATAATAAGTTTAGAAATATTTATTGATTATTCAAATTGCCAAATATAACTATCTCGACAAATATTCTTTCCTTAGTAATCGACTATGTCATTGTGAGCTCCGCTAGATGGATTTTCGCTTTAATTATAACCGATTGGGACTAATGGGCCACCCTGTATGTACCTTACGGCACAGTGTATTTTGGTTTTGTATGGCCAGCGGTACACGCGTCTTTTATATATATATATAATATATATATATATATATACAACTCGGCGTTGTAATGGTTAGCACCGCTGACTACGAATCCATCAGCCCCAGGTTTGATTCCCATCGTGAGCAGACGGCACACATCTTACCCAGCTGTTCATCTTTCCTTTTGTTGGTAGAGGAATGGGTACGACAGGGTACCACGAAAATATTCCAAATGAGGTGGGATGCGACAGTTCGATCCTGAACATTTGTTCAAAACCCAATTATATATATATATATATATAATATATATATATATATATATATATATATATATATATATAAAACTAGCGGTCATTGTATCCACGCACAAGTTTTCAACAGGAGCCATTTTCCAGGGAGATTCTGTTAATGTAATTCACTACAATACTAAGTTTTAAATCCTATTCAAAGAAAACCGTGTATTTTGGAGCCATGAACTGATATTAACAAGAGTTTAAAATATTATTTTAATTTCCTGTAATACGCTAGTCACAAAGCTTTCAATTTTGCCCGTACGATTACAGACCGTAATTTATAACAGAATCATGACAAATTTTGAGCCCCATCTGACATTATATCGAGTGTAATCGTGGTGTTTACGACTTAAATTGGGTTCGAAGGTTTTTTTTGTAAGGTTTTGTAAGTAATAGTTAATTTATTAGTAAATAATCATCGTGTTGTTGTTTAATTTCATATGTTATTCTTTGTTGTTATGAATCAACCAAATTCGTGAGTTTTTATCGGATCAAATTTGAGGGAATATACGCTACTGTCTCCTTTTTCAATTCGGCTGTAATTGCCAATTTGAGGTACATTTACAATTCTTCTGACTTGTCATTGGAGGATATCTTTATGACCGGGCTCAAAACACCGAACCTAGGAAGATATATCAATTACAGAATAGCGTTACAAAAAAAAAACTCGCCCTTTATAAGAGAAATCACATATAATTTACTTTCAGCAAAAATTTTTTACACACAACTTATACATACATACATACATACATATATATATTTCTTCATGTAACAAGTTATAATATATTAACTGATTTATACCTTTTTGATTATATTTGATTATATAAAAATTTTTGTAATGGCAGGCCATTAGGAAAATCATTATTTCAACTACTGACACACATTCAACGGATCTTAAACAATAAATAACTTAATACATTTAAGTTTATTATCTAATTATACTTTTAATAGGTTTCCTTTGCTGTTAAAGATGCATTTTAAAAGCTATCGAAGATGTATCTAGAAAAATTGGGGGTCTTAAATTAGATATCTCATTCTATCCTTGTAAAATTAAACTAAAAATAAAAAATTAGGACATTGTATAGAAAGAAAGCTTATATATATATATATATATATATATATGTGTGTGTGTGTGTGTGTGTGTGTGTGTGTGTGTGTGTGTATTAAGTGTTATTAGCCAAAATTTTTGGATTTTGAGTTCTGCCATATTATGACCATTGGTATTAAGTATGTTATTTCTCGAAAATTGTTTAAGCAAAGCTAAAAGAAATGGTATTACAATAGTATAATTGACAAAGAGTTTGTTCCTAAACATATGCTCAACCTTCTTCGCTATGTAAATTTTAAACACCTTTCGACCTTACTTAAAACAATTGGAATTAATGTAGCTTCAATTATAAAATTCTCATGCATTGTTTATTTTTTTTATGCAGGAACGAGGGGCCAAGGGCGAATTTTCGCAAAAACGCCCCTCACTCCCCTCCCATAGAGCAGGAAGAAAGCCAAAATCCAAGTCCATGATTTTCGAGATGCCTCGACATTCTGCGTTTCAAAGATTGGAGGTCATAGACAGGGGGAAAGACGGATTGAGGAAGATTGTTCCAGAGTTCACTGGTTAAGTAGATGAAAGACTGAAAATACCGATTAACCCTTGCATTAGTAGAGAGTTGGACAGAAAAGGAATAAGGATGTGTCGAAAGTCTGGTACTGCGTGCTCTCCTTAAAAGAGGAAGCACGCAGTTAGAGAGTTCAGAAGAGCAGTGTCTATTATAATAGCGATAGTAAAGAGAGAGTGAGGCAACATTGCAGCGAAGAGAGATGGATTGAAAACAGTCAATAAATGAAACAGATTGAAAATTTGAAGAAAGGACACGAATGTCGCAGAAGTTTATGAAAAATGAATCAGGCAGAGGCCCAGAACATCTCGAATGGGCAGTAGCAGAACCAGCCCTGGTCCACAGGTCTGCGTTCTCGGTATTGGCAGCGGAGAAGCCAGAATTGGGGACATTTATGGTCTCCTCCTCAGGGGACTCCAAGGCTCTTGAGGTCGATGCTCTTTTTTTTTTTTCTATTTTGAAAAGATTATGTAGTATGTAAGCTGCATGTATATGTAGTGAAGAACTTCGAGAAAGATGAGTGTTTGAGAGCATGCTGGACTGCTTACAGGGTGGTGAGACACGGAAAAAAAGCAGCTAAGGAGGAAAGTGACAGGAGAAACTGGAGTTCCAGCACTTCCTGTCTTCTGCCTAACGTTCTCCCCCACCCAACCCGAAGTACTTCCCTGGTTGATTAGTGTCTACAATCTCCTCCTATATAATTGGGAAAGTTATAAAATTTTACTTAAAAATATAGACATATATATATATATATATAATACATACAGGAAACCCTCGTCCAACGCGGGGGTTAGATTCCTCGAGAACGGCGCGTTAGGTAAATCCGCGTTGGACAAACTTAATACCTTATGAGATAAATGGGGATACGTGAACGCGGCCGCGTAAAGTTTCCCATTAAAACTTAGATACGTAGATTTTTTATTCACACATATATGAATTTCCCTACCTTATTGTATATGAAATAAGAACATAATAAAATCATAAACATAATGATATTTACATATGATAAATAAAAATATATTAAATGAAAATAGCACATATCTTTTCTTCACTCTTTCGGATGGTGCGTATGGACTCATTCACGTGATACTCGCGGCCAAGTGATGTTATGCTCATACCACCACAAGTGATGTTATGCTCATACCACCACAAACTTATTTAGAATCTTTATTTTTTCGGCTAATGTCATAACCTTACGACTTTTCTTCGCTTTACTATCACTCGCAGATGCTTTACGTTTTGGTGCCATATTGCTGTCTAAGGGTAATAGCAAAACAACGGCAAAATACGACAAAAACAATCCAACACAACTTCACTGAACTTAACGCGGTAGCGAGACTGAGACAAAGGGTGATGCGAGGGGTGACGCGAGAGGGAGGGAGATGCGGGAGTGTTGGAGAATGTAGGAGAAAACACTAGAGCGCGCATTGGCACCCGTACAGAACTACTGTATTAGAGCGTGTTTGGCGGACCGTGTATAATCAAATTTTCCGCTTTCGACAAATAATTGTTCACATTTATTTTTCAGTGTATAAACAAATTCGCGCTGGACAAACACGCGTTGGACGAGGGTTTACTGTGTATATACAATATATACAAGTATAGCCATTCAGACGACTACGTTGCAGGTAGTTTTTCAGGCAATGTGTATAAAAGGAAAATATATTACAATGAATCTGTGATTAACATTTCTGATACAGAGTCGCCGATTTCCTTCCTGACCACCAGAGGTCACTTATAAACATTCATGAACTACTCAGAAATAGTAGTTTGAAATGAAATAACTACAGAAAAATAATAACGATAAACGGAACGAAACCACATCGTATATAAAGTTATTATTCTTGCGGAGATCGTTAAAGTTGGGGGGAGGGGGGGGGGAAAGGTTAATAATCTGAATAGAACCCGTTTTAATCTCCATGATCAGATTTTCAATTTCGAATACGAAAGTCTGAGAATCTTCATATTCAGAGCTCTTAATTAAGCCCTATCATAATTGATGTTAAACTTATCATCAATTCCGTTAGACACATCCTATTTCAACCGTTAAAATAAAGGACAGTTGTACAACTTGTCATTTCAAGAACAGCTTGTTATCTTCATTTAGATTAACTTTACAAGCTTTTAAGGTTTAAATAGAATGTTCTCCTTGTTTACACCTTATTATGAGTGCTTTATATTAAGCTCTCGTTCACCTTATATCTCTATAAATGGGACCTCTTTATTTTGGTCCACCAAGAAGACTCCTTATATCGTATAGACAGACTACGATATCTTTCTCACAAGAATAAAAGAAAGCATATATGTATATATATTAGAGGAGGAGATTGTAGACACTAATGGACCAGAGAAGTACTCCGGGGAGGGAGGGGGAGGAGAACATTAGGTAGGAAACAGGGAGTGCTGGAACTCTCATTTCTTTTGTCACTGTCCTCCTTAGCTGATATTTTCTTCGTGTCTCATCTACCCTGTGAGCAGTCCACCAAACACACACTTCTCCCTCTGTTCCTCATTACGCATACATGCATCCTACACACTACACAATCTTTACAAACTTGAAGAAAAAGTGGTATAGTTTTTACAGCCTCGAAGACCTTAATTTTGACTCGCTCCTTTTTCTTTTATAGTGGAGGGGGAGAGTTTTGGGGCATTCGCTCTTGACCCCTCCCCGAATTAAAAAAAATATAATAATGCAAATTAGGTAAATAATAATAATAATAATAATAATAATAATAATAATAAATCACTGAGGAGGGCCAGAAACTGACACAGCGCCTATGCCAGCGAAGCTATAATGGGGTCCATTTCACCAACTCATGGATTCGGGGTTCGAACCCTTGACCTCAATATCTAGACTTCTACAGGGAAACGGCGTTACCCACTCAACTTCCAGCGTCTGTGGTTCAGTGGGTAACACCGTTTCCCTATAAGCGAAGTAAAGACACTGAGGCCCGGGGTTCGAATTCCAATGATATTGATAATAATAATACAGAAGTTAGAGCAATGGACGCGTTTGTTGGCCTGAGCGTTGTGTAAGTCTGACTTTCATCAATGACTTATTATTACCCAGCGAGCTGCACTATACATAATCACCGTTAGTTTAACTCCTGCGTAACATATTCGCAAATCTTTTGTCAGTAACTTTTGCGTAACTTACGTGCAACTTTACTTAACGTAACTTTGCTCTGTAACATCGCTCTCAATTTCTGTCAGCAACTTTCACGTAACTTTTGCATGTGTAACTGTCTTGTAACAAACATATATTTTTAAACAAACGATATTTTCAAAGGAAAAGTGATAACAAGAGATTTAATATTTATACATCGTTAAACAATATTTAAAAATAAATAAAAATAATAATTAAAAAAGAATTTTATATATATATATATATATATATATATATATATATAGCTGATATTTACATTAAACGCGTGACCTTCTTTATTTGAAATAACCCGCAAGGAAAAGTGAACCACCCACTCAGAGGACTTTCGAGTTTATTTCAACTCCTCTTCAGGAAATATATATATATATATATATATATATATATATATATATATATATATATATATATAATATATATATCTTACTTGATCTTAGACGATGCTTTCGAACGACGATTCAGGATCGTAAATACTGTAAAAAAATAGGGGTGAACATTGAAAAACACACATTTTGTCTCCATATTTTAAACACCTTCAAGGTTAAATTTCTTTTTTTTTTTGCTTTCAATTTTCTACTTTTTAACAGTCTTAGAGATTTAACAAGTCAGATATAATCTAAATGTGACTGAAGAAGTTAAATGAAAAACAAAATTAAAATTCAGAACTTTACTTATGAAACAGGAAATGTATTTTATGAAGAAAGTTCCAAAAATATTGGGGAAAATTTTACATTACTAAATTTATGAATAACGCATCGCACATTTCCAAATTTAAGTTAAAGAAACTCCGGATCACCTGAAGATCAGGGCCTCCAGCCTTCTCTAGTTAGCCTTATAAGGCTAACTATCGAAAATATCACGACCTAACCTAACCAATCGTTAGATCAACTGTACGCCATTGACGACTGGTTAGGTCGTTATATTTTCGTTAGTTAGCCTTATAAAGCTAACTAAAGAAGACTGGGGGCCCTGATCTTCGGGTGATCCGAAACTCCAAACATGCTTTGGTATATTAATTAAGATTCAAATTTGTATGTAACTGAGCTTCAATATGTATTTACCGCTTTATACTTAGTCTGCTCGAGTCTATTAAACTATTTTTGGATCACCTGAAGATCAGGGCCCCTGTGTATTCTTGTTTTTTGCTTTACAGTACCAAATATAGTAATAAATTAAATTGAATGCCCGGTTAGGTCAAATGTACGCCCTTGACGATTGGTTAGGTTAAGTCGTGATATTTTCGTTAATTTTAACGAAGATATCATTTGGTAATTGAGGCTGGGGGCCCTGATCTTCATTCAGGTGATCCCTATTTTTTATAACATTTAGTAAGGATTTTAGTATATGACAACTATTTGTAATATAGGCCATAATCAACCATACTTTCAATTAATTTTTTAAAAGTAATCATCCATACACCTCTTCATGTAAACTGTGGTGAACTGACTGAAACAAGACAAACAAGCATACGCACACAGAACGGCTCTCAAAAGTACATCTGAAGATATTTTTATTCAGAATAAGGGTGCTCTTCCAATACGTGCTCTACCGTAAAATTTACATTCCAATATGTGCTAACTAACGAAAATATCACGACCTAACCTAACCAATCGTCAAGGGCGTACAATTGACCTAACGATTGGTTAGGTTAGGTCGTGATATTTTTGTTAGTTAGCACATATTGGAATGTAAATTTTACGGTAGAGCACGTATTGGAAGAGCACCGAATAAAGATATAATATAGATTTTTCATTGGTGAAAAAGTCATACACTTCATACACTCTTTAATACACTCTTTTTAGCGCCTTCATTACTTTTTTTAACTGGCGCCAGACACCTAAACGATAACACAAGTTTACAACATTTAATTGCAAAACATAAGCTTGAAAACTTGTTTACAGTTATCTGATTTTAATTAGAATCTCAGTTTTACGATATGCTGTACACCAGTGCTCTTCAACCTGGGCGGTACAGCCCACTAGTGGGCGAAAGATCTCATTAATCTAAAGGTAATTGCAATTAATTTTATTGTTTTATGCAGGTTATATAACTTTTAGTTTGAGTTTTTGCATTTTTAATTTTGGTGGGCGATACGGAGATTCAAAAGTTACAAAAGTGGGCGGTAAGCATAAAAAGGTTGAAGAGCACTGCAGTGTACACTATGCATATTATGCAAGGCAAATTATGAGAATTTCTAGTTTATATTTATGTGGAAGTATCCATATAGCTTTCATTGTTAAAAACGTTACGCCAAAATCACGCAATAAGAGAAAATCAGCAACAAAAGTTACAGACTTGTTACGGAACGAAATATTGGATAATAATCTTACTTCTTCAACAACAAAAAGTTACGGAACGAAATAGAGTTAAAAAAAAATAGTTTTACTTTTTGTTAAAGTTAGAAAAGTTACACTAAGGCTGCACATTGAGTTCAATGTTACAAAGTTACGTTAAATGTTTAACTGACGAGCAACTTGTATGTAAAAGTTTTAGGAGCGTGGACGAACTACAATTTCTTTTTGTTGATAATGTTCTTTACTTAACTTTTTCAGCTTTAACAAAAAGTAAAACGCTAGAATCACCTAAAGATCAGGGCCCCCAGCCTTCTTTAGTTACCTTTATAAAGCTAACTAACGAAAATATCACGACCTAACCTAACCAATCGTCAAGGGCGTACAGTTGACCTAACGACTGGTTAGGTTAAGTTGTGATATTTTCGTTAGTTTGCTTTATAAGGCTAACTAACGAAGGCTGGGGGCCCTGATCTTCAGGTGATCCAACCTCTGTTTTTCCCTCTATTTTGTTCCGCAATATACTATTATATAATAGCCACGTCAGTTATCTATCAAAACTTCCTTCTTCCACCAAATATCTTCCGTGAACTATACCTTCGTGTTTGTTGTTTAGCATATTATATACAAGGTGATTCACTCGCTGGTAGCCCAGAGCGTCGTATTAGCGATACTCTGGGGCTACCAACAAGTGAATCACCCTGTATTTAACATAAGAATATTATTAATGGTTGAAAAATTAACACTAAAGCGCTTCGTCACTATAAATTTCCATTTTTCTTGTAACTATTTTTGCGTACCGTAGTTTATTTATAAGCGTTAGAGTGAATATATATATATATATATATATATATATATACTGTTAACATAGCCGGATCCAGAGGGGGAGGCAGGGGGCTTAATTGAAGCAACGTGGACGTAAGCGTTCAAACGTTTTACCTAATTTCGCTTAACCAGAATGTATGGGCCTCCAAATTAAGCCCCGTTACTTCAATTAAACCCCGTGCCCCCCCCACCCCACTCTGGATCCCTCTACGGTTAAGGCCTTTCAGTAATCCCTTAAAAGCAAAACTTAGTAGCAGTACAAAGAATGTACCCACATCCGCTAAGATGGCTAATTGTGATTCCAAAAATATGCATCCTTATAATATATTAAAATATAAACTTAAATTACATAACTAATAAATTTCACGCATCAAGTATAATTAAAAATTTCCTTTTTAATTTTGATTTTTAAAAATCTTTTCTAACATTATTTTCCTACGCACCTGTCAAAAGGTGTGTAATTAATTAAAAAAAAGAAAGAATAAAAAAGTATACGTAATTGCTAAGCTCAGAATTTCTCAAATTAACAAGTGAGGTAATATATTCTCATAATTATGAATAATTACGCGTTCGATCCTTCTTCTTTTCACGCACGCACGTCTTTTAAGAGGTTTTTCACCGCTCATCATGTTTTCGAGTGTACCTCTCACATCATCAATGAGAATCTGATCAATTCTATCAGTAAACTCTAACTATCTGTTGAGTGCGAAGGAACTGTTCAATTAAATAATATTCAATAATTTATTACCAAGCCATTTTTCATAATTAATTTACCGTGTAAACACGTTTGTCTGTATTCAACCATGGACCGAGAATTATAAAAACCTTCTTGATATTAATATATAAATAAGGATGGCCATATATATATATAATTATATATATATATATATATATTATATATACACACACCTTCGATATTGAATAAAACAGTAATTACAAGGAATTAAGGTGGGTGCTATCATATTACCGCATCGATAACTGATCGTAAACACAAAACGTAACGAAATAGGTATAATCCAGTTGTCATAAATTAACGAGATGCGTGAAGAAAGTATTTACATTGTTACAGAGTCTCTTATCATGAAAAGCAATAGAGATCCTACGAGGCGATTATCAAACTATTTGCTACTTTATCCTATGCAATTAAGACAGGTGGACCGTTCGAAATTACTGTATCACGTATTCATATATTCGCACAAGATCGTGTGGACGGGGGAACTCACGAGGTATGGAGTGAATTGTAGATAAGACAGGGTATAAAGGTAAGGAAAAAAAAGGGTAGGAAAATTATACGTAAGGAGGTATATAAATTAATATAAATAAACATTTACGTAATTATTAAATTCCATATCTGATTGAAATGGAGAATGAATTAAAAATTAAAATTATTTATGGGCGTTCGAAAACCATAAATTTTTTCTTTATTTTTTCATCTCTTCAAAGGGGTTAGGGTCAAATACATACGTGCATATATACATACATACACACATACATACATACATACATACATACATACATACATGCATGCATGCACGATATAATTATATATATATATATATATATATATATAATATATATATATATAATATATATATATATATATCGTATTAGAAATTCGTTTCAAAACAATCTGAAATCTTTTTAATCAAAATTTAGGATTAAATTCAATCATTAATTCTTTGTACTGTGAATATATATATATATATATATATATATATTATATATACAGGGTGGCCCATAACTCCCAAAATCGGTTATAATTAAATCGAAAATTCCTCTAGCGGATTTAATAAAAAAGGGGAGAGAATATTGTCGAGATGATTATATTTGCATTTTGAATAATCAATAAATATTTCTAAATTTATTTTAGACTTTTTACTTCGTCCGATTTTTTTTGTACTTTGGCTTTAATTAACCGATCGGGACTTATGGGCCACCCTGTATAATAATGACCTTTAAGATTTAATATATACTGCATTACATAATTTATCTCTCATTCTAAATTAATTAATACTTATTCATGATTTATATATTATTTATTCACAACTACCTTTGAAAATGATTGTTTTATCTTCATTTAATCTGAGAGCCCAGCAAAGCCCTAAAACTTAATAAAGGGCCAAATTAAATAAAATAAGTAGTCCAATTGACAGTTGTTTATACTATGTTAAAGTTATTGCAACATGGCGAAAATTATAACATTGTGATATTTATTTTTAATAATAAAGAATTATATATATATATATAATTATATATGACAGACATGCATCTCATGTATGGATTTGCTGAGTGTAATGCGCCGCAGCAAGACGTCTGTATGCGGAAAGGTTTCGGAATCGCCGTCTGCCATATAAGAAGACCTTTCAGAGAATAGACGAGCGTCTTGGTGATACAGGCTCATTCAACAGCGAGTTTCAGATGGTGGTAGACCAATCAGTGCCAGAACTGTTGAAATGGAGGAGCGAGTCCTGAATCGCGTGGAGGAACATCCTCGTGTCAGCACCCGAAGGATAGTAGCAACAGAGGGTGTAAGATACACAACTGTGTGGGGAATTTATGGGAACAACAGCTTTACCCATATCACATTCAGAGAGTACAAAGCCTTACTGAAGCTGATTTCCCACCACGAGAGGCTTTTTGTACTTGGTTCCTTCAACAGTGTGCTCGCGATCCTCTTTTTCTATACTCCGTGTTGTTTTCTGATGAGGCTGCTTTCACAAGAAATGGCGTGATCATTTTTCACAACACTCATGACTGGGCCGAAGAGAATCCGCATGCCATCATCCAGTCAAGGTACCAACAACAATTTAGTGTCAATGTATGGACAGGACTTATTGCCGACAACTTAATCGGTCTTTTTGTTTTGCCTGGAAGATTAACAGGAGAATCCTATTCCAATTTTTTAAGGAATGATTTAAGCGATTTACTAGATGAAGTTCCTCTTGGTGTCCGACATCGTATGTGGTTTATGCATGACGGCGCTCTGCCTCATTTTAGTCGAGTAGTCAGAGACTATTTGGATGACCATTTCCCTGATAAAAGGATAGGCCGTGGAGAACCCATTGCGTGGCCTGCTCGCTCCCCGGAACTGAATCCACTCGATTTTTACCTGTGGAGTCATTTGAAATCCATCGTTTACGTGACACCCATTGACAACGTTGAAATGTTTCGCTAACATGTAGAACAAGGATGCCAGAAAATCCGAGCAATACCTCTATGACGAGGCGTGTTCAGCCGTGTATTCAAGCACAAGGCTGTCATTTTGAGCACTTCCTTTAAAGGTAAGGCGGATACTTGCTGGAACACATAACGGGCTGTAACTCGGAAACAAAGCGATTTCGGGCATATGTTTATATAAACTTTTTTCATTGTTTTCAGGTCCTGAATCCATCCTGAAAGTGCGCCCCACATGTTATGAAACACCCTGTATATCCCCCCCCCCCAGTAATAATCGTATTAATCAATCATAATCAATGAAATATTAATGATTCATGTAAATAAATCAGAAATAGCGGTTTTTAGTCATTTATGGAGATCATTTGTTATAAAAAACGTCACGCATCAATTTCCAATACATCATTTTTTTTAAAATCTTGTTAACGGTATTTTCAGAACTTGGAAAAAAACCCTGAATTAAAAAAAAAAGTATAAAATGGAAAGCGTTAATTTTTCAACTGATCCATCACAATTCCGTAAGTTCTATTTTAATTAGTTACATTCATTAAAATTGGAAAGGGCTTGAAAGGGCTTGAAAGGGTTGACCCACAGCACACGAAACCCATACTCACCTGAATACGATGAATTATAAAACCTTTTCTACGCGTATACATCAAATATCTCTTCGCTTTTTAATAGGCCTCCAGGCTCCGTTTGAATCTAAGAGTATGTATACAAAAATGTGTTACAACTTTCTCTCATCAAAAGTAGAAGAATAGGAAGTGGAAGCAGAAGCAGAAGTGGAAGGAGAAGGAGAAGGAGAAGAAGAAGAAGTAAAATTCATTGTGTAGTACGATTTCCTTTTTGCCTTCTTGTTATAACGCCTCAAGTTGGGCCTATTTTTCGTCTTCGTCCGTGAACAAAGCGAAAGAACCTTTGCCTTTCGTTGCTGTCAATATAATGAGGACGGACAAGAAGAATTTGTATAATTATTCTTCGTTTAATAAGAATGATCGCGAAAATTATCCGAAAGGACATTATAATCTTATTGAGAGATGAGATGCTGGTTAATTCTGGTGTGAAGGAGGTTATGAAAAGCTACATCAGATATATTACAATACCTCATTCTAATGGATTTCGTAATTCCACTGGTGAAGCATACATGGAGAAATCATTTACAATAAAACCCTTACATGGGGGCACTCTTTCTTGGAAAAGCGCCAACATGGTTGAAACAACCCAATTATAGGACAAGCATTTTTAATAGTTATAAAAGAATAACAAAAACAAACAAGGTTACTGCCACTATTGCATGATGCATGGAATTAGTCATTTGTACCGGTGTCCAAAAAGTAAAATATTTTGGTTGTATTTTGGTTGTATAATTTGGTATTGTACATTTCGTTTAAAAAATTCCGCGCTTTTATTTCGTACTTAAGTAT
>JAJOZX010006568.1:135000-147500 GCA_023014485.1 Bathynomus jamesi
GTTATTAAAAGTCAACCATGAAGTGTAGAAATTCCAGTGTTGTCCCATTTTACAGAGAATCTCATTAAGTTTTTTCTGATACCAAGTTTTGACAAGTTTTTTAGAAATTCCAGTGTGTCCGAACATTATCTGTACAATTTCATCTTTTAATAAAATTCTTGATAACACACGTAAAATTCTTTAACAAGATTATTTAGAATCTGTATTTTCAAAAGTTTCTTTTATTAAAGTAACGTTGTTACAAACATTCGATATGTGCACCATCAGTGATTCGCAAAACATCCAATCGATACTCCAAATGTTGCCATGTACGCTGCAGCATATCCACATCAATTCGCTCAATAGCGCTGTGATTCTTGCTTTTAAATCATCAATGTCTGTCACCCGCGTACATTTCTAAAAACTTGTCAAAACGTGGTATCAGAAAAAACTTAATGAGATTCTCTGTAAAATGGGACAACACTGGAATTTCTACACTTCATGGTTGACTTTTAATAACAGCCAAAAATTGTACAGATAATTCTCGGACACCCTGTACAGTATATATATATTATATATATATATATATATATTATATATATATATAGTATATATATATATATATATATATATATATATATATATATATATATATATATCAGAAAAACCTATAGAGAAGACAGTTGGGTACAGCAACCAATATACGTTGTTTGACTTTGTATGATGACCAATACATCGATGATCGAAGTAAATTGAACCATGGAATAATTTCATGTACTCACCATGGTAACAAATTCAAATGGTTTAAAATGAGCATTTGAAATGAATGAGAATTTTTTTGGTTTTGGTTGTTGCGAATGCTTTCCGTAGAACTGGTAGTTTTTGGTTGTAGTTTTTGGTTTGTCCTCCCCACCTATCCCTTAGAGGTTAAGCATAATCAGTGAGGACGGCCAGAAACTGGCACAACGCTCAGACCAGACGAATAGAGCCCATTGCACTAATGCCTGGATTATCACAACCACTAGAAGTCGAATCACCGATCTCGAAAACGGTATTACCTACCGATTTGTAACAGCTGACAATGCTGACATCCCTCTTAGGGTTTTCTTTTTCATTGTTTTACTACCCATGAGTAATGCTGAGATTCATCTGCATAAACTATGTAGTCTACTCTTCCAACATTCCAGACTGCAGCATCTCTCTACACTTGATGGAACTAATGAGCTATAAAAAAAATTAGGTTCATTCCAAAATGCGGAATGAATATAAATTATGTTCCAGTTATATATATATATATATATATATATATATATATATTCTACTGTCATCTTCAGTGCTAAAATTTCTCTCTCTCTCTCTCTCTCTCTCTCTCTCTCTCTCTCTCTCTCTCTATATATATATATATATATATATATACAGGGTGTCCCGTAAGTCTGGACCCATAGGGAAAAATAATAAAAATTACAAAATAGTCCAAAATTTATTACATAATCTGTTCAAAGTGTCCGCCGTTGTGTCGCACACATAGTTGAAGACGCAATCTCCACTGCGACAGCACTTTCTGAATCACAGTCGCAGAAATTTCTTGACACGCCTCCACAATGCGTGCTTTAAGGTGGAAAATGTTCTGAAGTTTGACCTCGTACACTTTGGCTTTCAAGTGGCCCCACAAATAAAAATCATAATAAAAAATAATAAAAAAATAATAATAATAAAATAATAATATAAAATAATAATAATAACATAATAAAAAAATATATTATAAATCCCTATGGGTCCAGACTTACGGGACACCCTGTATATATATATATATATATATATATATATATATATATATATATATATATATATATATATATATATGTATGTATGTATGTATTGTAGAATGAAGCCTTGTTAGATTATGAAATAAGCATCCCACTTAATGCACAAGCTGTACAATGTATATGCTCCTATCTCTGAGAGAGTAGCTGTACATTAGATTATAAGCTGTATACTTTATACGCCCCTTCCCTGAGAATGGCTGTGCATTAGTTTACTATCTGTACAAGGTACAATCTCTCCCTTGCATTTTAAGATAAATGTCCATTGAATTACTAAATCCAAAACAACGTCTTCCTTTGATGTGTCTCTGTAGCCACAGGATACTCCTTGATTACTATACTATTTGCAGAATATACTTAAAGTTCGCCTGAAACCTCAATTCAGACCAGAAATAGCTGGAGCGTTGGGAAGGTCTCCAGGATTTGGCATACTACGTGAATCCAGTCTCAGATAGAATTTATCCTGGAGTGGCTCTAAATATAACCCTTAAGTTTACTTGGACTTTGGTAATAACTATATATATATATATATATATATATATATATAATATTATATATATATATATATATATATTATATATATACTAAAGCAAAGGAACTTTAAGTTATAATAATACCTTATTAAATCGTAATCTTTTTACTCTATAAGCCTCAGTGAAACTCGTAAAGAAACTAAACTATAGTTTGAAATTTCAAATAAACCAATTAGTGTCACAGTGTACTTTTATAAGTGCCTCTTTGGACAAACTTCAAATCCATTCACACCAAAATTTATTCGCACTCTGAGAGAAACACTCTGACCACTCGATCAGCACATCTGGATCAGTGGAAAGAGAATGTTTGACCAATCTGGCCATATATATATATATATATATATATATATATATATATATATATATATATATATATAACTGCAAACACGCAGTATAATTAACGTGTTTGCAGTTAAATGTATATAATGTTACGGCATGCGGGAGGTGCCCCCTTGGGGCATTGGTTTCTGCGCGTATGTAGAAGAATTACGGCATTTGTTCGAGTGAGGCCCGTGGTGTAATGGTTATCATATCTGACCGGCAATCGGAAGATCCCGGGTTCGATTCCCGGGTGGTTACCTCATTTTTTCATTTGTTTCGTTCTCTCTCTCTCATCTTGCGCGGAATATCTCCTATACAAGCGTCGTTCTTTACGTTATATATATATATATATATATATTATTTTCCGAAACTAGATTTAAAAAATTAAAATCTATCTTTTCAGTTTATATTTTTGGACTGAACATTAATTGATTGGTTATTTATAAATTCATTTACAATATTTTTCTCCTTCGAAATACTAATTAAGAATCGAGTGTGTTCACAAATACAAATTTAATGAGTTTTCTTCCGACATACAACATCGATCACGCCGTCATTGTTCAGGAATGATTTTGTGTTCATACGTAATACCAAGAAGATAATTAAAAGGTATTTATCATCTCCATTTTTAACTCTCTCTCCTCTCTCTCTCTCTCTCTCTTTATATATATATATATATATATATATATATATATATATATATATAATATATATATATATATACCAAAAATTCCTTTTCCTCGCATCATTTTCATTGCTTGAAGACGTAAACAAGGTGGTAAAATCCAAACATATGGGTAGGAACAAGCCCACAGAGAAATGTAGATTTTACTGTCTCCCGATAAGTTTCGCGCCAAATAACCACACTACCAGACCGTCTGTAAAAGGGCGAGTCCACTTTAATTCGCTCTCATCTGCTCATTGCTCATTCGCTCATTCCTCATTCTTCACCCCATTCGCTCCGTGTTCTCCGATCTTAATTCGTCACTGAACCCTCCGCTCCCTCTCGTCGGCGACCGCAAAACTCACTCGACGTCATTCGCGCGACCTTTGTTTCACTCAACAGCCATCCATTCGACCTTCGAATCTTCATTTCTATCCAAAAAGACTGTCATCATTTATCCTGCTTATAGGCTCTTGCGTCTCACAGCCTATACCCACCACCAAACCCAGGTTTGTAAACCTTTTGCATAGGCCCAACTCACTTGGCCTACAGTGTTTTACTACGTCGTAATAGGCTATTCGTATTACAACGCCTATAACTTTAACACAAACTCTGCCTAACCGAATTAGGCCTTAAGAAGTGTCTTCAATACCGTTGAATCTAACGTACGCATTTATGACCGCGATTAGCCTTATTGTTATGGGTTAAATACCGCACATTTTATTACCTTAATTATTGTTTCTTGTCACCATTGTATCATTTAACTCTCATCCTGTGGAAAATTACTCCTTATTGTCAATAATCATTTATTCATAATAATGTACAATTCCTTACAATAATTGTTAATCACTATAAACAAATAATTCATTTATTTTGCTAATTAAACCAAAACTACAAAGCCCTTTTTCTCTCCTTTATTAAATATTGTTTATTTGGTCGAAAGACCAAATTGGCGACCCTGTAAATATTTAATTTTTAACCCAATATCTTTTATTATAGTGGACCTACCATCAACAGGCCAATATACTGTGTATATATATATATATATATATATATATATAGAGAGAGAGAGAGAGAGAGAGAGAGAGAGAGTGTTTGTACAGTGGCGCTCATAAGTATTCGCACAGAGAAATATTTCAGTTATATTCGTTCTTATCTTTTGCACCCATGCATAGGATAATTATGGAAAGTTTAATGTTCGTTTTGAAAAATTGGATCAAATGTAGAATTCGGACCCCAACCTTCTTTAGTTAGCTTTATAAGGCTAACTAACGAAAATATCATGACCTAACCTAACCAATCGTCAAGGGCGTACAGTTAACCTAACGATTGGTTAGGTTAGGTCGTGATATTTTCATTAGTTAGCCTTATAAAGCTAACTAAAGAAGGCTGGGGTCCGAATTCTACATTTGATCCGAAAAATTTAACAAATAAAAAAAAAAATTAGTTTAACTCCAACATATAATGTAAAACGTCAAAGAATTTGAGGAAAATAAAAAAGTTAAAATGCAAAAGTTTTCGCACATTTATTTACAAAATTATTTAATACTTTATGTGTCCACCTTAGGCTTGAAGAATTTAAAATTTTCATCATTAGTTGTCTATTTATTGATTAGAGACTGTTGGCAATTCTGAAAAATAAAATTTTCTCTGTGAATCTTCATGGAAGATGGATGATTGTACAAGCCATTAGTAAGCAATGGGTCGTCGAGGAAAGAGCTGTTTACGGATCTTAAGAGATCTCTTATTGCTGCATACGAGTCTGGAAAGAGTTATAGGAAGATAGGAGAACTTCGAATTCCATTCACGACTGTTGCTAGAGTTGTAAAGAAATGGAAAGGCTTTGGAACAACCAAAACTCTACGAAAGTGTGGACGACCTCGCAAGATTTCAGAACGTACAGGTAGACGGATTGAAAGAATGGCTGCTGCGAATCCACGAGTGACTGCAGCTGATATCTGCCAAACATTAAGACTGTCTAAGATAGATGTCCATCCCTCTACTGTACAACGTACAATGAGAAAAAATGGTCTGCATGGAAGAGTTTCACGAAAAAACCTCTGCTACGAAAAGCGCACAAAAAAGTTCGTTTAAAGTACGCCAAAGATCATCAAAATGATGGATTTGCATTCTGGAAGAAAGTTCTCTGGACAGACGAGACCAAAATTGAATTATTCGGGAACGGTATGTTTGGCGAAAATCAAATACTGCATTCGAAGAAAAAAAAAATCCTTCCTACGGTAAAAAAAGAATTTTAAGCTTCTCGAATGGCCTAGTCAAAGCCCAGATCTCAATTTAATTGAGATTTATGATTTGATTGAAAAAAGGTGTCCGCAAGAGAAACCCTTCGAATCTGATTGAATTGCAACAATTTTCTTTAGAAAAATAGGCTAAAGTTTCTATTGAGAGATGTCGAAACCTTGTAGAAAAATACCCAAAACGAATCACTGAAGTCATTCAAGCAAAAGTTGGACACACAAAGTACTAAATAATTTTGTAAGTAAGTGTACGAAAACTTTTACATTTTAACTGTTTTTTTCCACCAATTCTTTCATGTTTTACATCATATGCTGGAGTTAAATTACCTGTTTTACTTGTTAAATAATTCCAAACGAACGGTAAGCTCTTCATAGTATTACTCATGGTATAAAGATAAGAACGAATATAATCGAAATATTTCTACGTACGAATACTTACGAGACATAATATAGACATAATATTTGTATATACAGTACGTACTAATATCCAAATTGGTATAGTAAAGGAATAAAAGTGTGCCTGCCACCCACAAAGGTAAAACCACCAAAGAACTCGCATGAACTGCGAGTGACAAATGCGAACATGAGTAAAATTAAAATCACTATTAAAAATGTATTTGCATTTAATACCTAAAATACTTTATTTGGAATGGAGCAGAGATCTTCAGGCTTTCTACATCGCTACAATTGACATAGAGAAGCGGAGACCAAATTTAAGTATATACTCCTGAATTACTAAGTCGTAATTCGCTACTACTTACTTAGAATTTTAAATCTGGTCAGCTCTTGCCAAAGAGTTTGAGTATGAAGGCTGGTTTTAGAGTCTGTTTCTTCGGTGCAAGTAAATCATTTGAGTTATTAAATGGAAATTAATTTTTAAGTATTCTAATTTCATTCAATTTTATCTTCGTCACTGTTCGTGCAGATGTTTAGGTATGTCAGAATGTGGGTGGTATGTACGAATCATTATTATTATAATAACCATTTGTCTTTTAATATTTATACATCGTCGACCCCATAACATATGCGATTAAGTCATTTAGGCTGGTAATGTTATACTGTATAATTCTATATGTATATACATATGTATCATTTCAGAATGATCATCTGTCCTATAAATACTTAATTATCCCTTTTCTGTCAAACTCTCTAATATGAGGGTTAATCGGTATTCTCAGTCTTTCATCTACTCAACTGGTTAAGTCTGAAACAGCCTTCTTCAATCCATCTTTTCCCCTGTCTATGGCCTCCAATCTTTCAAACGCAGAGTGTCCAGGCATCTTGAAAATTCTGAACCTTAATCTTGGTTCTCTTCTTCCTGCATAAAAAATAATAATAAATAATCAGTCAGTAGAGCTAGAAATTGGCAAAAACACTCAGGCCAACTAATATGGCCCATTACACTAACTCCTATATTATTATTATTCCCAGCATCATCGGGATTCGAACCCCCAACCTCAGTGTCTTCATTTTGCTTATAGGGAAACCGTGTTACCCACGAAGCTTCGGACGCTGACATAAATAGGACTTACTCATCAACCAATATCGGATTGGTTGTTACATCCAATTTTATTCAATTTCCGAATTTTATTTGGATGACTTATATGAGTTGATTTACAGAGTTGAGTAAAACCCTATAATAGTGATAGAATAAGCGGAAAAGTCACTGTACAAACACTGTGTTTATACTGTTTAACATTTTCAAAGATTTGTAGAATTAAAGTTAGTGCCATACTCTTCCGCATTAGCTTTCCTTAGGTTGGTATTCCGTTTTAAGTCTTTCGTTCAAGGCAGGGATGTGGGTCGGGGTAACGCCACCAACCGGGAGAAGTAAATCCCCTAAGTTAAATACATTACGTGCAACGAGAGTGTTACTGCATCCCTATCCCTATTTCCCAGCCTGGCTTGGTACAGCCTATGGCTGGGTTCAGTTTTCTTTAATTTTCACGAAATTTATGAAAGTGACGGAAATAATAATGTTGTTGTTGTTTAGCCGATCAGCCCACCCTGATCGAGCAAGCCGGCAGCACGCAGGTAACCGATCGCCCTCTCCGGAGTGGACCAGAGGTTCAGCGCACTAGTGATGTTGTGTTGTGTCCGTTGTTGTGCTAGAGCGGTACAGTCTGTCATAATGTGTTCAATTATTTGTGGTGTGTCCTGGCACGGGTGGCAGGTGTCGTCTATGGAGTTGTCTAGTCTGTGTTTATATGTCCGTAAGTTGGGGTGATGTCCACATCGGAATCGTGCTAAGTTAACTCGATCCGATCTGCTCAGGCTGATCTCTGACCTGTTAATGGGTGGCGGCTTCGCACCTAGGACCGCATTCGGACCGAGTCGTGTCAGTGCTTTGTGGGTTAGGTGTGGGTGTATGTGTTTTCTGTACTGTGTGATGTTTGTGGGGCGTGGTATGGAAAAGAGTATTTGGTTATAATGTCTCTCTGGTGTTACCTTAATGGTGCGAGGTGTTGGTGCATGATTGTACATGTAGTGGCAAGGGTGTTGTGGGTTAGTTGCCGCTGCTGCCATGAATTGTGTTCCCCTCATGTCTAAATGTTCCCTAACTTTCAGTATTTTTGTTTCTGTGTGCAGGTGTTCCATTGGTGTTGTTTGAGTGCATCCTGTTATGATACGAAGTGCGTTGTTTTGTATTGTCTGTAAGGTGTTTATGTGTGTGTTTGAGATAATGGGTGCCCAGCATGGGCTAGCATAGTCCATAAGTGAGCGAATATATTGTTTGTATATGAATGATGTTGTTTCCTGCTGGTGTCTAAAGTTTGTGCCTGTTAGTACCCTAAACGTGTTGTTGTTGTTGTTGTTGTTGTTGGTAGTGGTGGTGGTGGTGGTGGTGGTGGTGGTGTTAACTGCATGAATTATCCTCCTACTAACAACAAGAGGGACCATAGAACCTAAGGGACCTGTATTTTAACGTAGAATCCGAATCAGATGTTGCTATATACGTTATCTTGACACAGAGGAAAGTCACTTATCCAGCTACTGACAAGAACCAGCGTCACTTAACTTCGCTGAACTTACGGAAAGTGATGTAACGACATGATCACGACATAGTCCAGGCAATCATGTTATGAGATTGACTTCACTAAACATTTCGAAATAACTATAGGAAAGAACTATAATAAATAATAAATATATGTATATATATATATATATAATAAAAATATAATATATATATATATATATATATTATATATATATATATATATATATATATATATATATAATATATATTCCATTACATTTACTCATCAAAGAGAATTTAGTTTATGCGAGACAATTTTGTCCCTTTATCCTTAGACCATGTTTTTGGCAATAAATATAATTAATTAAAGTTGTATCTATGTCGTTATTTAAAGGACTTACAATAAACCAAAATACTAGGTAGGACCTTGGTCTTTCACTATTTTTAAATTTATTTCAATCGTCATCCATCACTAAAAATGAAGCAACACTTGGATTATAACACACTTATATATGGTATGAAGAGGAGATGTAACTACATATGCGAAACGCTTATATATATATATATATATATATATATATATATATATATATATATATATATATATATATATATATATATATATTATATAAAAGACACTTCTGGTCCATGATTTCAAAATCCGGAGTCTGAAGCTGATAATTATTCCTTATTTTTTCCTTTGGGTCATAGAACCAACTTTATTTGATTGACTTTATGAGCAGTGGCCTTAGAAACATTCCACTTACAAATATGGCTGTACCATTAAAATCTAAAAATATCTATTTTAACTAACCTTTATATTAAGTACAATGAGCTGTACTCTTAAAATGATAACGTATTGAAAGCTAAAAAGTCTTACTTTTCGCTTCAAATTACGAATTTTAGCTTCTCTCTCCACATGACGCTAAATATAGTGAAGGGAACAACAAATTTTTATTATGGTATTCAACACCTTTTTTTGTGTAATTTCTTTATACAGTTATACAGTTATACAGTTATACAGTTATATTATTTAGTAGTTTATATTTAGTAATATATATATATATATTACTAAATATAAACTAAATAATATATATATATATAAGTGTAATCATTTGTATACTTATGTTAGACTTGTATTTAATCAGTCCTAGTCATGAAGACAAATATACTCTCTTGCTTCTTATTTATTTTACTTTTTTTATTCATCTTTTCTACCTTTGCTCACAAATTCCACATTTACATCCATCACAGCTAATGAAGTGACAAGCGTAGAAGGCGCCCAAATTATCCCAAGAATTGCATATTCATGCCAAGTAAGGAGAAACTGAATATGGGTGCTAAAAGGTCCTTTAGAGAATTCTTAAATGCTTTTTCTAAAGCCCTTTTAGTTAGGAAGGTCGGAGCGATTGTTATTATTTTTATTATAAAACTATTATTAGAATTTGGAGCGGTTAACATATGCTGAAAAAAAAAAGAAGTTTTTAAAATGCTATACTCTATAATGTTCCTTTGTTAATATATTTTTTGGGGGTATATTATATACCCAGTTATATTATTTTGTAGTTTATCTTTATTTATTTGTTATAAGTAAAATACTACAGTATCGTTTTAGTAATTTTTATGAAGGTATTATTAAAGGAGAAGAAGCGGGATTGTTGGTTCTTAGCAAAGGCCATTGTTATGCAAAAATCCCTGAAAGTGGAGAAAAGGCAACCACATATATATATTCGTACAGTCAGACAGCTTCTCTCTCTCTCTCTCTCTCTCTCTCTCTCTCTCTCTCTCTCTCTCTCTCTCTCTCTCTCTCTCTCTCTCTCTCTCTCTCTCTCTCTCTCTCTCCTTCCTGCCTTTCACTTATAGACGAGCTACCACGATAAGACTCCAGACTCGTTAAACAGACTCTTTTTTCCATATTATTTCCTCTCATTAGAGAGAGATGCAAATATAAAGACGTTTAGGCTCTCTTTGGAAAGTCATAATCAGCAGACTCTTTGAGGGTTGGATTGGGAGTGCAGAGCATTTTAATAGCGTTCTTTAAAGTTGAGGAGTATATAATGTGAAGTATTTAGCATTAAAAAAATGATAAAATACATTAATCAGGATAAGCGAAGGCGCTTATCCTCTCTCATAAATAAATTATTATTGGTTGGGGAGCAAATCCTTTGCACTATATTTGGTTGCTGGAAAAAAATTAATGACCTATAAATCTTTTCTTTGCAAAAAATCGTGTAGCAAATGTAGTTTGAAGAAAATTGCCAAATTTTATGTACTTAAACTGAGATTACTTTATTTAAACACACACACACACACACACACACACACACACACACACACACGTCTTCATTTTACATATTATTAATTACATAAGGACTTTCGTAGCATCTACCTTCAGTATACGCTCTGATGAGTAATTTGCATATATTGCCCGCGGGTCAGAGACTTCAACCCTAGATAATGATCCAATTCATACACCACATGAAAGCTCTTAGGATCAAACGTAATAAAGTTGATACATTACTGTAATGAATATCTGGTATATGAATTCGACACGCAAATTAATCCGTCAGTAATTTTAGATGTCTAAATTAAGCACAGTCATCACTTCAGGTAGTAAAAAGGCGCTCAATATATGGTGTTTATTTATCCTATACAACGGAGTACATATCGAAATGAGATCATTTATCTGGTTCCGTTTTATGATATTATGAAGCATCTCTGAACGCGGGAAACCGCTCTAGTATCGAGTTACTTTCTGTTACAGTTAGTACAAAACATTTATCTATCTATTGTATCGAATTAGAGAAGGATGACACAGCAACTATTAGATTGGAAAAGCAGGTTATTTTTTTTTTGTGTGTGTGAACTTGTTTTAGCTGGAACTGTTGTTATAGATTAATATTAAAGCTTTTAAATGGTATAACATAACTTTTTTTTTGTCCTTTCTCTTATAATTATAGCTTTTAAAAGTAGACCAGTTTGAAGATAATGATATAATTCGAAATAAAATGACGTAATTAATTTCTGTATTGTGCTGTGTATATATGACGTGTCTGTTGATTTTCCTAATTTGTTTTTTACCATATTATTATAAAATATATAAAGTAATTGAGACATTATGGACATATTACATGATTATGTCTGAATAAAAATATTGTTTTGAGGTAAGATGACAAATATATATATATATATATATATATATACACACACACCTCGTTAATTTCGTTTAGGTTCGTGTGTTGGTCTCTCTTCACACGTAGGTCAAGCTGGTGGCCCCGCCTCTAGGCCTGGCTTGGTGGAGGAGCGAGTTGCTCTCTTGCGCTCTCCACCGCACATAGCCAGGTACACCCAGCTCACCTGGTACCGTCCTGAGCCAGGCATCTAGTCTTTTCTTGGTGACTTCAAAATTGACCCATATATATATATATATATATATATATATATATATATATATATATATATATATCGGGTGGACCAAAAAAAACGCCTTAAGATTTGAACAGCAATAACTTCAAAAATATGCAGTTCACACTTCCAAAATTTACAAAACTTTTACCACAATCTATTGACAAGCCATCATAAAAATTTCAGACCTTTACATAAAATATTTTTTCCACAGCTGCTGGAACAATGAGGTATGGTGAAAAAAATGAATATCCTAAATCCTAAATGTGTATAGTTGTACCTGGCAACTATTCTAAGACTTGTAGTAGTTTCCTTAGCCTATGAATAATCTGTTAGTCTCTCAAAAACGTCAGATGTTGTAGGCTACGTCCATCTTAAATACTGTTTTTAAAACTTACCCTTCAATTATGGTTCTAACTAACAGTGAAAAAGCGGTGCTTGAAAAGTGTTTCTTGGAAAAAAGATGGACTGAGGCAAGAATTTTGAGGGAATTTCCAGGAATAACTTGTAATGTTACGTCTGTGAATAGAATAATTAAAA
>JAJOZX010006568.1:152500-155000 GCA_023014485.1 Bathynomus jamesi
AGTCGTGATATTTTCGTTAGTTTTAACGAAAATATCACGACTAAACCTAACCAATCGTCAAGTGCGATTGCCATTGAAGGCTTACTAAAATTGCGGGGGTATAACGGAAAAGTATCGCAAGACCTTATAGGAATGAGTTCTTCAATTCAACAATGACGTAGGCTTCTTCCTGAACACCTTTCCTTTGACGAAGCTCCAAAGGAAACAGTCTAAACGCAACTTCTTTAATAATTTGTCGGGGGGGTCATGAAAATCCACTTCTCTGACTGCCTAAATGACGAAGAAACTTTTCCTTGAATCGCTTTGAACATTCATTAAATGTATGGGACATGGCCCCATCCTGCGAAAACCACGTATTTAGATGTCTTCGAATTACTCTACAGTATATTTAAAATATGTCTTCAACAGGCGTATATAGGTTACTGCCTCCTCTGTTTCTGGATCTTCAAAGAAATAAGGATCATAAACTATTGCTGAATTTAAACTATACCATACTGTCCCTGTGAAGGAATGTAGGGGTACTTATTATGTTCTTCTGGTTTTTAAAACTCCCAGAACCTAAAGTTCTGCCTGTTCGTCATTTCATTTATGTATAGGATACTCGGCAAAGAAAATATTATCTATTATTATCTATCGTCTTTTTCCATCGTATTTACTATAAGGCATTACAGCAGTTAAAGTGTATATGTAAACAACCATATATAATATCTTGGTTCACATTTCACCATACCAATGAGTGTCTCACTCTTATTCGAGCTGAGAGTCTTTTTTCTTTTTTAAATTTACGTCGACTATTTTTGTGGGGCGCCAGATACCTTGAAAAGTTTGTGGAACGCGGACATTAAGCCTAGGTCCTGAACGACCCCTGTTGGCATTTTGCATAAGAAACCGGTATCTTTAAACTACTCTACCAGTGTTGTTTTTGTTTTATAACCGGTTATACGACACCCTAGTATTTGTTTGTGAAAAGCTCTTTGCACACTCTTTGGTGACTTTGTTTCAGTGGGGTACCATAAATAAAAGTACCTTCTCTGGCAAATTGTTCCATTACTCAGTCAGGCTTGTATACAAAAAAATGTCAGTGTTGTATTCTAATACAAAAAATATCGCATGTATCTAATTTCAATATAATACATTTTATGAGGGTGTAAAATGTATATATGTATATATATAATCTATCCAAGATTTATAGCAGCGAATTTACTATACTTGAAACCTGTATTATCGATTAGCCTAAACAAGTGTCCTAATGTCTTCAGTTCTTATAGCATATTCTCGATTATACTTCCCATAATTTAGTTTCTGTTTTAATTCTTATCTATTCATATACTCTGAAATGAGCGTCCAAAACAGCAATAAACTGAGTTTTAAAAAAGTGTGTACACACACACACACACACACACATTATATATATATATATGTATGTATGTATGTATGTATGTATGTGTGTGTGTGTGTGTGTGTGTGTGTGTGTGTAGAAACTCACAATAAATATGCATATATGTATGGAGGTATAACTGAATTAAACTTTTTTAGTAATATACCAAGTATATTAGTATAACATACCAAAATAATAAAAAAAGAACTACTCAAAACAAAGAGTTAAATAAGTAGTCAAATTGTAAACAAGGAAAAGTGTAAAATTTTGAGATAAAACTTTATTTCACTCCAAAATGTGATGAATAAAAAATCCAGTTATTTTAGTGTTGGAAAATGTGTCAACCTCGGTTGTACAACTTTCTTCCTTCATTATAAATGGTGACAATAACTTCTGAAGCAGTCGTATAGTCAAATCAGAGAGAGAAACTATAACTTCTATGTAAAAAGGGGTTGTTCACTGATAAAACACAACTCCCTTCCATTCGGGAAATTTGCATAAACCATTTCACTCATTTTAATTTTTTTTTTAAATAATAATTTAACAATAAATTAAAGAAAATGACATAAGCAGTTATCAGTGGAATATATTTATATACACGTGAATGACTCGTCCTAGAATTATTCCTTATCGTATATTATCCCCTTGCGACTGCCAAAAGAATTTTGACGTTTGATAGGCCAAGAACGTAAATCTTATCGGCCGAAATGTGTTTTTAATTGTTAGAATTATCGTAACATGAAGTTATCTTTTTAATTTTTTAAGATTACACAGCAACGTTGGTCCATTCTTTACTTTCAGATATACACTATAAATAAAAAGGGCATTTATAACTAGCAATTTTCTCCTTAAGCGTATTGGAAAAGGTGTTTCAACAACTTTATTTCGGTAAAACTCCCTATTCATATGCAAAATGTTCCGCCAAATGTAATTTCATCGTGGGTGTTCAGTGGTCTATGGGTATAAGTCGGACGGGGGGAACTTCTTACATAAGTTCCTGAACGTAATTAAAGGACCTGACGTAATTGAGATTTTCAACCGTTTTACCTCAAAAAAAGAATCATTTATTGAATTTTAAATAAGGCGTCAACGAGTATCGTATCAATTACATGCATCTACTTA
>JAJOZX010006568.1:160000-222500 GCA_023014485.1 Bathynomus jamesi
TATATAAAAATATTTTACATTCACGAAAAAGGCAAAGCTTAATAACTTAAGTTGCCCATAAATATACATTTTCTCTAACTAACTAATCTCTAAATATTATAAACTATTGTAATCTCCTACAATAATAATAATAATAATCCTGTATTAAGTTGTATTTTGTAATATATATATTAAACCATCTAATTATGTTGACTTTATTTTAAGTATTTTAATATTGTTATAAATCCAAATTATATATACACATTTTTTTATTCAAATTGGCCACCAGGGATTTGAAATTTTAATGAAAAATTTTGTTGTTGTTGACATTGTTGAAGAAAGAAAATACCTTCAACATAAGAAAAACGAATTACTTTAAATATTGGTATTCAATTTATGAAACTAAAATAAAATTATTTTATCATTTTACTGAGTAATAAAAGTTTTTAACATCATTTTAGCTACGGTATTTGAGTAACAAATTACGGTACCGTATATTGTGGAGTGAGCTAAGGAAAAACATTTAAACAAATTTGAAATGCAAAACTATGAAAATTGAAAGTTTTTGCATCAGATTAGTAAAATTTATGAAGGGAATTGATATTTTTTTAAATGTAAGCAAAGAATCGGCATCGATGTCGGTATCGGTATTGGCTAAATTTTGAAATTGGTACATCACTACTTTTTTAGCATAAGTAATTGAATTTTGAAAAAAATAAAAGCTAATGTAATTTCAGTAACTACCGACGAAAATGTAGGAGAAATTTAGTTATTTAGGAATATATATACAGGATGTTTCAGGTCAACCCTAGAAATATGTAAATTGGCGGAATTTGTAGTTTGTATTTGGTATTTGAAGTGTGTCATAGTAATTCCGTAACAAATTCCGCCAATTTCCATATTTCTAGGGTCGACCTGAAACACCCTATCTATCTATCTATTTATCTATCTATCTATCTATCTATCTATATATATATATATATATATATATATCGAGAGAGAGAGAGAGAGAGAGAGAGAGAGAGAGATTAAAACAAATATAGTGATATGAGATTTCAGAGTCTGTACGAGCAAAGTTATATGGAGTCTTTCACCTTTTCCAACATGTGTGTGTGTGTGTGTGTGTTCTTATTCTGTAAATTACTTTTGTGCGGCTCTACAAATGTTTGTCAATGGCAGTATGTAAACGCTGAGGTTTATTGAAGTGAATGTAAAGAAGCCGAACAGAACTCAATGAAAAACATGAACCCTTGGACAAGTGACATTCGGTAACCGATACATCCTGTACAATAAATAAGAATTTCCTTTTGCAGTCTCACGAAATACCAGTACTTTTGTTTACAAGTCCAATATTTATGATACTGTAATTCTCTCTTGAAGACCTTGAATTGAACTGAATTACCTTTATTATTAATAATAAAATAAATGCATTCGTCTAACAATTTACAATGACAGAAATAATTGTGAAGCTTGACTATTTATTTAATAATCTCTCTGGAAGACCCTGTACACACACACACACACACACACACACACACACATATATATATATATATATATATATATATATATTATATACTCGTGTGCATATACACACACACACACACACGAGTACATACCGGGTGATTACAAATGATCTTCCCGATTTTAAACATTTATTATGAAAAAACTAACAAAGCTACAGCGAAAAGCAAGATATACAAATAAAGAAGAACTCAAAAAATTGTATTTACAAGCTATTGAAGTTCAATATGAGCTCCTTTTGTGGCTCTGCAGACATCAAAGTGGTATTCTGTTTCCCTCCATACATTTTGTAGAATATCATACTGAACTTTTCTAACAGCCTCATGTTGTCATTGGTGGAACATAAACTTCATTTTTGACATAGCTCCAGAGTGAGAAGTCATAGGGGGTTAGATCGGGCGAGCGAGCTGGGCAGGGAATAGGTCCCTACTGCCAATCCAACGATCAGGCAATTGCTCATTCAGGAATGTTGTAATCTCATTATGGAAATGGGGTGGCACACCATCCTGCTAAAACCACACATCAGCTTTGTCCTCTAGTAGCTGGAGCATCAGCCACAGCTGTACCATATCGAGGTAAATGATACCGTTAATTGTTTTGTTCAGCAAAGAAGAATGGACTGTACACTTTCTCAGCGGTAAGAGCACAAAACACGTTAACTTTAGGACTATCTCTGACGTGTTCAATATTACAAATAAAAATTCCCTGAAATATTCTTTATTTGTATACCTTGCTTTTCGCTGTAGCTTTGTTAGTTTTTTCATAATGAATGTTTAAAATCGGGAAGATCATTTGTAATCACCCGGTATATATAGGGTGTCCCATAAGTCCGGTCTCATAGGAAAATTTATTTTAAATTAAATTTACAAAAGTAATAAATTAGAACTAAAACAAATGTTCAAATTGACGTCTTGCTTTGGAACCATTTTATGTTCTTCGTGAGGAAAAGGCGGAGCCTTTTCCTCAAGAGTGTAACTCACTTCCATATTAGCCATTGCGTGTTAATTAAATTATTCTACCTGCAACAAAAAAGAAAGGTCCCAAAACAAGACATCAATTTGAACATTGTTTTAATTCTACTGTATAACTTTTGTAAATTTAATTTAAAATAAATTTTCCTATGAGACCGGACTTATGGGACACTCTATATATACATATATATGATTGATGCAAATCCACAAGGAAAGAGAAAAATGATTCCAAGGCTTTTCGTATATTTAGAAGTACACTTCGTCAGGTGTAAACCTCGCCATCTCGCCAAACTTTCAAATTGGCCATAAAATTTCACCACAATGTACTATAATATAGCATCGAACACAATTTTACATCGCATCCTACATATCATTCAAGCAACATCATAACACAAGCGATACTTCTTCCTTTCCAATATGTATTAAAACTTTTCTTTCATATATTACGTCTCTCTTTCGCAAAACAAACAACAGCTGAAAATCTGAATTTGAGCTTAGTCCAATTTATGAATCGAAGTGGCTAAAACAGTTCTACGATTCCTTTTTGTTATTTCCTTTTCCATTATTCATGAGGAATCGAGATGAGACATTGAATCTGTCAAAACTCTTTGTTAAATACCAGAAGTGTTTCTTGTTGAATGTCGATCCTCTTTTGTTTCTCAACAAAATGAGATTCTGATTCACAATAGAGCTCCTTCGGTGTGACGTCACTAATACAACATTCGGTATTATAAAAAGATGAAGCAGTTCTTCTTCTTCTGCTGCTTCTTCTTCTTCTTCTTCTTCTTCTTCATTCCTCCTCGAGAAGGAAAACTTCATATGATCTGTTGATTACTTGATTTTGTCGTGCCATATCAACTCTTCGATCTGGCTTTTCATTGTCATCTTACACTATCATTTGAATGGTAGAGTATAGATTAAATGCTTGTTTCCACCTTCTTTTCATGCTTATGGCAGGGCCGCAAATTGGCCATAAACGTTTGAAAAAGCAACCATGGTTGGCCAGTATCAACTAAATGTACCTCTTCTCTTTTATTGTAATGTTTTCTCCTGTGAAGGTAAAAAAATCATTTACTCTACATTGAACATTTCTCGGTAATTATATTGGATCACTTTAACATATTACTTCCCAAAGCATTCGGGAAGCAATATGTTAAAGTGATTAACACTGGGAAGCAATATGTTAAAAAGAGAAAGGTTGGTTGGTTAGAAAGAGGTTGGTAATCTAGGAGATAACCTACCGACCGTAAACAAAGCTATAAATGCCCTAACCGGGCATTCTTTATATATTTAATGTAGGTTAACTGAATACCCGATTAGGTCAAATGAATGCCTGGTTAGTCAACTGTACGCCCTTGATGATTGGTTAGGTTAAGTCGTGATATTTTCGTTAGTTTTAACGAAAATATCACAACTTAACCTAACCAATCGTCAAGGGCGTACAGTTGACCTAACCGGCCATTCAGTTAACCTTCATTAAATATATAAAGAAAATGAAAGGCTGCAAAAAGGAGCTACTCAACTCGTACTTGTGGCAAATGATGTGGCGTGACCGATTCTTCCGAGATCCATTTTTTACTTTGTGTGACCATATAGCGCAACAATTCTAATAAATTTACTTTCAATCTAATATTTTAACATGTTATCATTTACTTTTTATGCCTTTACTTTATTAAAGCGAACATTTTTTATCGTACTCCTTATCCTAAATATTGGGAAGCAATATGTTAAAGTGATTAACACTGGGAAGCAATATGTTAATGAGAAGTTCCTGGGAAGCAATATGTTAAAGTGATCCATTATATTTATTAATTTACGGTACCTTCTTTATTCTCGGTAACTATAGTTATTAATTTACGGTGCATTCTTTATTCTCGGTAACTATAGTTATTAATTTACGGTGCCTTCTTTATTCTCGGTAACTATAGTTATTAATTTACGGTGCCTTCTTTATTTTCGGTAACTATAGTTATTAATTTACGGTGCCTTCTTTATTCTCGGTACTATAGTTATTAATTTACGGTGCCTTCTTTATTTTCGGTAACTATAGTTATTAATTTACGGTGCCTTCTTTATTCTCGGTAACTATAGTTATTAATTTGCGGTGCCTGCTTTATTCTCGGTAACTATAGTTATTAATTTACGGTGCCTTCTTTATTCTCGGTAACTATAGTTATTAATTTACGGTGCCTTCTTTATTTTCGGTAACTATAGTTATTAATTTACGGTACCTTCTTTATTCTCGGTAACTATAGTTATTAATTTACGGTGCCTGCTTTATTCTCGGTAACTATAGTTATTAATTTACGGTGCCTTCTTTATTATCGGTAACTATAGTTATTAATTTACGGTGCCTTCTTTATTTTCGGTAACTATAGTTATTAATTTACGGTGCCTTCTTTATTCTTGATAACTATAGTTATTACTTTACGGTGCCTGCTTTATTCTCGGTAACTATAGTTATTAATTTACGGTGCCTTCTTTATTCTCGGTAACTATAGTTATTAATTTACGGTGCCTTCTTTATTCTCGGTAACTATAGTTATTAATTTACGGTGCCTTCTTTATTCTCGGTAACTATAGTTATTAATTTACGGTGCCTTCTTTATTTTCGGTAACTATAGTTATTAATTTACGGTGCCTTCTTTATTTTCGGTAACTATAGTTATTAATTTACGGTGTCTTCTTTATTCTCGGTAACTATAGTTATTAATTTACGGTGCCTTCTTTATTCTCGATAACTATAGTTATTAATTTATGGTACCTTCTTTGTTCTCGGTAACTATAGTCATTAATTTACGGTGTCTTCTTTATTCGAAATAATACTAGAATGTTTGCGTTGTTTAATCTCCTTCGAAACATCGAATCACTATCCCACCACATCAGAGCCAGAGAAGCAATTTAATCGCTGAAATCTGAAGCCCGAGACAAGATTCGAACCTAGGACCTTCAGATTAACTTCCCTACGCTTTACTACTAGGTTACCTGTTTCAAATGCAAGCGGTTTTGTTTTATTATTTAAATTTATTGTAACATTCTAGTACCAAATGAAATAGTAGAATATATCTTATTTAACTCATTACACTGGTCAACAAAGATTTTTCATCAGAGTAAAATTTGTGGTGGCTGGATAGCAGTTTTCACGCTGATTCCAAAACTGCATTCAGATCTTTTCTAGCACGTATAGTTTTCAAGATGAAGGCATATATATAACTACACAGATTTAACCATTTTAAATAGGCAAAATACTAATATTTCAACATTTGATTGTGTTTATTTTATTGTTGACCAGTAAAACATGATGAAACATTGCCCATTCCAATTCCCCCAAGTGATAGGCTAGATTCTATCATAGATGACATGGAAAGTGATGAAGGTGCAACTGGCGTTTCCGGACCATCTACAGAACCAGAGTACACTTTTGAAGGTAGACATTTAGAGCCTAAAAAGTTAACCCAAGGACAGTTGAATGATCTTGTTAGAGACTTATCACTGTTTAAAGAGAAATCAGAGCTTCTCGCCTCAAGACTAAAGGAGAACAATTTACTTGAGAACAATGTTCGTATTAGTTACTACCGAAAGCAGAATTTTGAATTAAGAGCATTCTTTTCAGTAGACGGTCCTCTCTGTTATTGCTACGACATCAATGGACTATTATAGCCATATCTCAGACGTATGTGGCATCTGAGTGGCGCCTCTTTATTGATTCGTCGCAGAGAAGCCTGAAAGCAGTTCTTTTGCATAATGGTAATATAATGCCATCCATCCCCATTGCCCATTCCGTCCATCTAAAAGAGACATATGACAATATGGATATACTACTTAAGGCAATCAAATACGACAGTCATCAATGGAATGTTTGTGGATATCTAAAAGTTATAGGAATGCTTATGGGTATGCAGTCAGGATTCACAAAATTTTGTTGTTTCCTTTGCCTGTGGGACAGTCGCGCCACTATAGAACATTACACCAAAAGTGACTGGCCACTTAGGTATACATATGTCCCAGGGATAAGCAATGTCCAGTCTGTCCCTTTAGTGGATCCCCAAAAGATCTATCTGCCACCTCTTCACATTAAACTTGGTTTAAGTCAATTCTGAAGGGTTCCAATACCTTTCAAGGAAATTTCCGAAGGTTACTGCAGCAAAATTGAAGGAAGGAATTTTTGTTGGGCCACAAATAAGGGAGGTTTTGAATGACACTGAATTTGAAAAAGTCCTAAGTCCGCTGGAATTGAAGGCTTGGCTGGCGTTCAAATGGATATGTGAAAACTTTCTTGGAAGCAACAAGTCACCTGCGTATAAGGATGGAGTCAAGAACCTCTTTGATGCCTTCAAAGAAATGGAGTGTCGAATGTCGTAAAATTCACTTCCTGCATTCCCGCTTAGATTTCTTTCCTGAAAACCTTGGTGCAGTGAGTGATGAGCAAGGAGAGCGCTTCCATCAAGATATTCAGATGATGGAGAAGCGCTACCAAGGATATTGGAATGAAAGCATGATGGCGGACCATTGTTGGATGCTGTATCGTGACAATCCAGGCCAAATTTACAAAGGAAATCACACTCACAGCGCTTTTAATAAAATAATGTATATATTCTTTATTTATAAGTACATTGAATAAGGTATATGATGTATTTGTTGTTTAGCATTCCTAAGTGTGATCTATACATCCATAAATTTTCTTATAGCAATATCAAAAACTTAAAAATATCAAAACCAGTGTATCTATATAACTATACGTGCTAGAAAAAAAATAAAACCAGATTTGGAATCAGCACGAAAACTGCATTAAGAAAAGTGTGATCATGTTTGTGATGAGAAAAAAAAGTTTCATTTTGTTGGCCAGTGAATTATTAGTAATATACAGGGTGTCTCACAAAAATGTCTACAGACTATATACGTTGATAAAACATATTGAAAGGTAAAGAGAGGGGCGATGATAAGTTGTAATAACACCTGATTGATGGCGTTAGTGTATGATGAAATGATCATACGCATCCATAAGGCAGTGCGGAACGAAAAATGACGGCTACCACTTCAAAATCAACATAAGTTGATTTTGAAGTGGTATTGGAAATCCGAGAACATTTGTGAGGTGTAAAGATTGTGGAGACGTGAATTTGAAATTACCCCACCAACACGTTTAATCATTTCGAGACTACGTAATAAATTTGAAGCGGATGGTACAGTGCAAGACGTATACAATGTTCAGAGAGACCTCGCACAATGCTGCTTTTTTGATGCAAGCATTCGCGCGATCGCCAAGAAAATCTATAAGGCAATGTGCGTGTGAGACTCTTACTTACCAACAAGGCAAGTGTACACCCTATTCTGAGAGCTGCTAAGTGGAAACTGTACGTGCCAAGACTGTTGCATGACATCAGCGAAGACGATTCAGACCGCCGAGTTGAATTTTGTGAGTGGTTTATAAGCATGTGTGATGAGAATGAACTGTTTGCCGACTTGATTGTCTGCTCTGATGAGGCGAGCTTTAAGCTTAATGGTATAATGAATCGACATAACAGTATTTACTGGTCACCTCAGAATCCACACGTTCATGAAGAAAAGACAATAAACCTACCGGAGGTGAAAATATGGTGTGAGGTGTCTTCGAAGGGACGTGTAGGACCGTTTTTCTTTGAAGGGACTGTCGATGGTACTGCGTACCTAAGCATGTTACAGGAGTCCATTATGCCTGCCATTCATCAGCTGTACACCGAGGAAAAATTAAAAATTTTACTTTCAACAGGATGAAACACTTCCACATTACCATTACAATGTCAGGACTTACCTCAATGCTCACTTACCTGAAAGATAGATAGGACGAAGATGAAATGTAGAGTATCTTGCTCCCCCCCCCCCGTTCTCCTGATTTAACACCACCAGACTTTTAACTGTGGGGTACTCTGAAGGATACCGTGTACGCTGGAAAGCCAACTACACTGGAAGAGTTAAGGCATGAGATTGAAGTAACTTGCGCTACTATTCCACCAAAAACCTGTGCACACGTTTGTCGCTCTGCTGCACGTCGTTACCAACAGTGCCTGGATGATGACGGGGAACATTTTGAACATCCGTGTTAATAAAGTAGTTGCTGCATCGGCCCTCGTTGTGTTATTTAATAAATTACTTTGATGTATAAAGTCTGTATACATTCTATATATAAAATGAAGAATAAAAATAAAAAAGACAACTGGCTCAGAATGTATTTAATGGGGGTGTAGACTCGCTTCTGGCCTTGATGACAGCCTCAGTTATCTCAGGAACATTTTCCGACAATATCTGATAGGTTTGAGGAGAGATAATGCGTATTCCTCTTTCAGTGTTTTTTCCACTGCGACGAGAGAATTTGGTCTCTGTGGCCCGTTCCTAATGCGCAGCTACAGTTCATCACTGAGGCGTTCTATCGGATCGAGATCAGTCTCTGAGCAGGACATAACGGTTGTTGATGTTATTCTGCTCGAACCAAGAGGTTACAGTCCAAACTTTATGACAAAAGGTGTTGTCGTGCCGGTGTTGGTTCAGCCATCCTCCCCTTTAACTGACTCGGACTAAGGTAACCCAGACTCAGACCTCTACCTCCTCACTTCCTTGATGAATATGGGACATGGATGTTACCTATGTTACTTTGCATCCGGTCTCTCCTTGCCACACGCTTCAACGTTCACTGCATACGGTTTATCATAAATTTTGGCTTGTTTGGTCTGGGCTCCACACAAGCATGCTTTACCGTCTTCCACTTTTATTTAATATTTCCCGCGGTTGACCTGGGAACTTCGGAGCTATTGAAGAATAGGGACCCCAGCCTTCTTTAGTTAGCTTTATAAGGCTAACTAACGAAAATATCATGACCTAACCTAACCAATCGTCAAGGGCGCACAGTTAACCTAACGATTGGTTAGGTTAGGTCGTGATATTTTCGTTAGTTAGCCTTATAAGCCTAACTAAAGAAGGCTGGGGTCCCTATTCTTCAATAGCTCCCAAACTTCAAATTATCCGCAGTCTTACGCACAGTCATACTTGTCATATGACATTCAATTAAACTGCCGCGTTCAAACTCCCTCACTTCTGGTCTACGTGCTATACCATACTTATCAATACTGACTGTACCAGGTAGCAGACTAGCTTATATATTATGTTTTTGGACTATCCAGTGCCACCCTCTCCACATCAATTTATATCCGAAACGTTCAGGTATTGCTTGTTCCATTATTATTGTATATATATATATATATATATATATATATATATATAATAAAATTATTTCACGAAAGTAACACGTGAAAAATATTTATGATGAATAAAACCACGAAGGAAAGGAAACACAAAATGGTGCTCAAGCGCTTTCGTCTAATGCAGTGGTTCTCAACGGGGGCGGTACCGCCCCCCAGGGGGCGTTCACTGGGTGTCGGGGGGCGTTAGAAGCTGGTTAGTTGAAAAGGGGGCGTTAGTCAGCTAATGGGGGGCGTTCATGTGTTTCAATGAATTTCATCTACACAGTTCTGGAATCTACATTAAATTTGAATGTTTGAATGAAATTAAGTGGCTGAAACAAGGTTACTAGAACCTTTTAATTTAGCAAAATTGCAAAAGCACTTACCGAAAAATATGGAATCCACTCAGCTGATGTAATTTCTCAAGCCGCCATCTACTGGGAGAATTGTCACTATGTCAAGTTCAACATTCTCTCAATAGATGGCTCTTGAGTAATTATGTCATTTATTGTGAATTATTGGAAGTGAGTAGACGCCATTTTTTCGGTAAGTGTTTTTGTAATTTTACTAAAGCCGTCTTCTATTAGTCAACTGACATTTAAACAGTGGTGGGCACCGTTAACCAAAAAGTTAACTTCGTTAACCGCTAATCCGTTAACCAAAAAGTTAACTTCGTTAACCGTTAATCCGTTAATTCGTTAAACATGTAACGGAAGTTACCGATAAACCGTTAACGTTAACTTTTATTATAAAAAAAATGAAAAACACAATATATATATATATATATATATAATTTAATTTTCCCTCTTCTTCTCGTTCTCCATTTTGTCCATGAGATGCATGTTGCCCTTCATGAAAATTAGCATATCAAAGTTTTCATCAGACAGGGATGATCTCTTGGCCCTCAGGATGTCCTTGCCCATAGAGAACAAACGCTCCACTGCAGCACTGGAGGGGATGGCTGTGTTGAACTTGATGAACAAGTCCACCAACACTTGCTCACCCAAGAAGGCAGCATCTGTCAGCAAGTCCTTGGAGTTGGTCTCCAGCCAGGTCTTGACCAAGTTCTGGGCCTTGCCCTTGAGTGACCTGTGGCTTCTGCTGCTCTCTTTTGTCTGGATGACAGCACTGAAGAAGTCATCCTCCTCCTCGTTGTTGCTGCCTCCACTGTTGCTGCCCACTTCGTTGGACTGCTGCTTCATGGCCTCCTCGACTGTACCCTCCATGCTTTTCCTCACCCTGGCGACCTTGGTGTTGACATACTTGTCCAACCAGATGAGGTGAAAACGCTCCCATTGTAAGACATCAATTGACTTAATTTATGTCATCAAAGTGACATGAGAATTGAAATCTTACCTGATCAGTTTTATGGTTCTTGAAATGTATCAAGGAGACTACTAATAAGGTACTCACAGACATATTATAAATATACATGACTTACTTGACAACGATTATTTTTAAATATTCACTAGCACAAACATGTTGCGCAAGAGACAGACTGCAAATGAAACGAATGTAGTTATTTGCTGTAATTGTTACATATATATTATTGAAAGTGCCTTAAAATGCTCGTGATATTTCTTGAAAGAAGTTGAAACATTCAACTCAAATGGCAAATCTTTCCGCCTGATTTTACAGTCGACCATGTTTTGCTCAAACCAATGCCATAAATAACTACCATATTTGGTAAGACACAAATTGTGGCGACGGAAACAATATATCGCCTGATTTTGCACTGCGGAAATGGAAATTCGTTCATCACTATTAACAGTGGCGGATTAATTGCGCACCTGCTCAGCACTGAAAATAATAAAACTTTTAAACGTTTATTTATGAATTTTTGGGTTAACGGACTTGAGTTAACGGAAGTTAAATGTAACGGAAGTTAATTAGTCCGATAATGATTTTCAAAGTTAACTTAAAAGTTAAATCGTTAACGAAAAAGTTAACTTCGTTAATTAACGATTAACGGATTAACGGTTTGTGCCCAGCTTTGCATTTAAATAGTTGTCTAGTATAGTTGTCTAGTATAGTTGTTAGTAACATCCTTGCTAGGAAAAACATTTAAATACATTAATACAGCAAACATGATTCCATTTTGTTAAAGATATAGCAAAATATTCAGCTCGCAGAAGTATAATTTAGGCTAGTTTACCATAAAACTTATTTTATGCATACAAATAAAAACATTTCTTACGCTAACGGCTAACTTAACTAAAAATAAAATTTCTGAATGTTTTTACAGTTTTCGCGATGTCACAAGGCAAGAAAAAGTGTCGTCAGTATAATGTTGAATATCTCAGCTATGGCTTCGTACCTTCTCCTACGAATCAACGGCTTCCTATGTGTTTACTGTGTGAGCAAGTATTCTCTAACGAGGCCATGAAACCCTCACGCCTGAAGGAGCACATAATTAAAATCCATCCTGATAAAACTGACAAAGACCTTGCATTCTTTAAAGACCTCAAAGAAAGACATGCCAGAAGCACAATCAGTAGCATATTCAAAAAGAACGTAAACCAAACTGAGAAGGGCTTAGTTGCCTCATATAATATCTCTCTCCTTATTGCCAAATGTGGAATGCCATTCACAGTTGGAGAAAAGCTGATTCTTCCTGCTATTAAAGAAGCTATTTGCACTGTTATGGAATGTGACCCTTCGCAGGTTCTAAAATCCACCCCCTCAGCAATGACACTGTTCAAGGAGAATCAATGAAATGGCATTGGATAGTGAGGAGCAGTTGTGTGCCATTCTGCGAGAAAATCCGTTCACTCTTCAGGCTGACGAGACAACTGTCTCAGATAATAACGTTTTGCTGATGACCTATGTTCGTTATCTGTCATCTGGTGAAATTTCCGAAGAGTTTTTGTTCTCCAAGTATTTGGAAACCGACACTAAAGGGCAGACTATATTTAATGCAGTTGAAGAATACTTGAGTTGCAATTCTATTCCAGCTGCCAACATCATTGCATGTGCCACCGATGGGGCTCCATCCATGGTTGGACGGTACCGTGGTTTCACTACTCTATTGAAAAAGTGGGCTCCACACATTTTGACAGTCCATTGCGTGCTGCACCGTCATAATCTAGTGGCGAAAAAAATCAGCCCTCCTCTCCACGAGTCACTGAGTGTGGCAGTTAAGGCCATCAACAAGATAAAGGCCAATGCACTGAATGACCGAGTGTTCAGACAACTCTGTGGGGACAATGATGAAATTTTTGAGCGTCTGCTACTTCACACCGAGGTGCGCTGGCTCTCGAAAGGCAATTGTCTTTCCCGTTTGTGTGAGTTGTTCAGCACAGTTTTAGAGTTTTTTGAGGATACTGATGCAACTCTCAAGGAACAAGTGTTGTTAAGTCAATGCGATATTTTCTACCTGGCAGACATCTTTGAAAAAATGAATGAGATCAGCATTAAATTACAAGGAAATGAAGTGACGCTGATTCACTGCAAATCTGTAATTTGCAGCTTCATCGCCAAGCTGAACATATACCAGGAAGGCATTGGACAGCGTCAGCTGGCTCATTTTCCCAAATTGATGAAGGTAATTGATTTTACTAAATACTTACTTTTTAATAAATTTCAGAAATTTGTATTTAAAAACTACTTGTTTTTTAATGTGCTTTTATTGAATTTATTCACAGGTGTCCGAGAAACTGACTGATGAACATCTACTCCGTTACATCGACCACTTAAAGATGATGAAGGCTGACATGGAAATCCGATTCAGCGATCTTCAAAAGCTTGACGTCCCTGACTGGGTGGTACAGCCCTTCAAATCAGATGTTACGAAATTTGAAGTTGAGATCCAGGAGCAGCTTGTTGATGTACAAAATGACGATGAGGCCCAGGTAACCTTCCGCACCTCTGGCTGGCGTGATATGTGGGCAACACATTGGCAACGTTATCCAGTTCTTTGGAAAAGAACTCGTCTTCTTCTCTTGGCATTCCCTACCTCATATTTAGTGGAACAGGGTTTCAGCCATGTCCTTTACATGCAGTCCAATATCGTAACAGGCTTAATATAACAGCCTCAGGTGCACTGAGGTTGAACCTGACTTCTATCCAACCTTCAGTGAAGATATTGGCTGGAAAACACCAAGCGCAAGGCTCTCACTAGTATTTTTGTATTATTTTTGTGTGGCACATTGTTTTTATTTTACGTTACTGCGTTTTTGTTTGTTTGAATAAAATTCTTTCATGTTATGTTAAGCTGTTGTTTCATTTCGCAGGGAAGATTTGCATGACCGTATTCAACGTTCCAAGACTTAAGAATTGAATTTTCCTGGGGGGGGGCGTTGAGAGGTCTAATAATTGGTAAAGGGGCGTTGTATAAAAAAGGTTGAGAACCACTGGTCTAATGACATCCTCAGGAACACTGAAGTACATAAAAGGGTTACAGCCTATATATAGGTTACAGAAAGAATAACTTCCTCCTTCAGTTAAATGATCAAGTCCCCTCCATTAAGTTTACTTTAGAAAGTGGAACAAGACAATTCAATCCCATTTTTGGATGTGCGTGACATAGGGAAAGCCAGGTTTTAAGTTTAGTATCTATCGGAAAACAACAAACAATTTGTCCTACGTACACTTTTACTCGGACATGACACTCCACTAAGAAGGCCATTTTTTCATCAATGTTTCTCCGCGCCATTAGGATCGCCAGTCTGGAATACATCGATGCCGAATTGGAAAAAATCAACGGTATGGAAGTGATCTGTGTTATCCATCTGCGTTTATGGAATCTTGTCTCAACAAGGCAAAACGAACTTTCTATCGTGTCAATAATAACACTCGTACTTGTCAAAAATATTTAGTACTTCCATTTTTCCCGGGCTTTTTAGGCATTGCTAATGTACTTAAACTTTTGGATATTAATGTAGTATTTTCATATAACTTTGTGAAAAATATCATAGTAAAAAATAGCCCTACCAATAATTCAGGCATTATCTATAAAATTGGTTGTAAACAATGTGATTCCTTTTACATAGGTCAGACGGGAAAGGATTTGCACACACGTATAAAACAGCATCAATATTCCGTTAGAACAGGACAGTTGTCCAGTGCCCTTTTTGTCCATTTGTCAGAGTTATCCCACTGTATTGATTGGAATAATGCTTCAGTTTTATTCCACTCTAGCAACATTGTTAATAGAAATATTCTTGAGTCTGCCATTATCCAACTTTCAAATAACTTCAACATAAGCAAAGGTCTTTTTCAACTCGATCCTGTTGTTTTGAATTCCTTCAAAACAGATTTAGATAAGAAGGGTAGAACGCTAAATCTTTGGTAAACTTGTATGCTACTTTATTAACTTTTAATTTTCATTTTATTTTTATATACATCGAAACTTAACCATAAAAGGCAGTGTTAAAACCCGGGCAGATTTTCCAGTATAAATTTGCATTTTTATAATTCATTTGATCTTGTGCTAAAACTCGATATTTTTTCCTTACAAATCTGTATGCCTCTCTGATAATCCTTTATTTTTTAATTTTTATTTTTACTTCTCCGTTTATTGCATATATATGTATATATGGGTATATATATATATATATATAATATATATATATATATTATATATATATATATATATTATTATTTTTTTTTTTTGTAACCTATATATAGGCTGTAACCCTTTTATGTACTTCAGTGTTCCTGAGGATGTCATTAGACGAAAGCGCTTGAGCACCATTTTGTGTTTCCTTTCCTTCGTGGTTTTTATTCATCATATATATATATATATATATATATATATATATATATATATAGGGTCCGCAAATAAAAAAGGAGCATGACGAAAATTGCTCTCACGCCCGCATTTTTTGCCGGACCCTTAAATGTTATATATCTAGCTAAAGATAAAAGAGCCCAGAGTTGTATAAAACAAATTTCATCAAAATCGGTCATAAAGTAAAGATTTTATGGCCACAAACGTGCAATGACTAAAAAAAGTGAATTTCCGCGTAAAAATTTAATGTTTTTCTCATTACAAATTATTTTTTTCAGATGCCTAAATAATTTTAATCTTTAAAAATGATAATATGCCCTTTTCTAAAGAAGATAAAATATTAATAAAACATTATAGACTTGATAAAAATTATGGCGCAATAAAATTATTACAAGAGTTTCCGAATAAACCATGGTCGAAAGGAGGTTTGAACAAGCTGTTAAGAAAAATCGACGAAACTGAAAGTACTGAAATGAAACAAGGAAGCGGGAGGCCAAGATCAGTTCGAACCGAAGAAAACATCAGAGATGTGGAACTAAGAATTTGTAGTCAAGAAGGCAGACCAGGGACTCACGTGACACCGTCCAGAATTGCTAATGAGTTGAGCATATCCGAAAGTAGCGTCAGAAACATTATTAAAAACGACCTTGAACTAAAACCTTATAAACGGATACACGGGCAGAAATTAACTGAAATTAACGAACAGAAAAGAGTTGTTTGTTCTGAACGCATGTTAAGAAATATCATTCCCGAAAAAGTAGACCTCGGCTTTTTTACTGACGAAAAGAAGTTTATGGTAGAACCACCGCGAAATTCCCAAAATGACAGAGTGTATTCAAGAGTTAATCGTAAAAATGAAATACCAGATGATAGACTTTATGCTACCCGTAATCATTTTTCTGCCAGCGTAATGGTATGGGTCGGTGTGTCTAAACTAGGCAAGACATCTGTTTTTTTCGTAGAGCCAAACATCAAAGTAGACGCCCGCTATTACACTGAAACTTTGTTGGAACAAATGCTGCCCGAAATGAGACGATTGGCGAATAATGGTTACTTCTTATTCCAACAGGATGGCGCTCGGGCGCATACCGCTAAGTCAACTATTGAATTTTTAGAAAATAATGTTCCTGAATTGCTTTACCCAAAAGATTGGCCCCCTAATAGTCCAGATTTGAATCCCGTAGACTACGGAATATGGGAAATGTTGGCTGAGAAAGTGTACAAGCATAAGATCCGAAATGTCGAACATTTGAAAGAAGTTATCGTACAAAAATGGGAAGAAATTATCCAAGATCAAGTAGATAAAGCTATAGATCAATTTAGGCCCCGATTACGAAGGGTTGTAGAGGTTTCTGGCAAACATATCGAGCAATTTTTATAGTCTTATAATTTCGTTTTCTTTGGAAATTGTAAAATTATATGACATGTTGTAATAAAACTTTTATATTTTTTTTAATTTTTGACGTATTGACATGAAATTTGGTACTAACTTAGTTTATTTGTTGCTTATTTGCCTAAAATAAATTATTTGTCATTATGTGTAAAAATAAATGTACAGTAAACATTTTCGTCATGCTCCTTTTTTTTTTGCGGACCCGATATATATATATATATATATATATATATATATATATATTATATATATATATTATATATATATATATATATATATATATATATATATACAGAGAGAGAGAGAGAGAGAGAGAGAGAGTTGAAGCGATATCTAAGGAAGCACAAAATGACCAGCGTATGATTTAATGACTAGACATTTCGGAATGAGCCTTCCATCATCAGTAGCTAAAATTTACAGAGTAAAAATAAATGAGAACACAAAAAACGCATTGTAATGGTCACGTTGACTGACAATTTTTCCATATGGGTTACACTCCTCAGAAAAAGGCGGAGGCTTTATTCTGAGGAGTGTAACTGACTTCCATATTAGCCATTGCGTGTTGTTCTACCTGCAACAAAAAAAAAAAAGGTCCCAAAACAAGACATCAATTTGAACATTTGTTTTAGTTCTAATGTAAATTAAATTTAAAATAAAACTTCCTACGAGACCGGACTTATGGGACACCCTGTAGATTGTGAATACAACTTCTAGAAAGACTTAAACTCAATATATTTTGAATTCATTTTTTTATTTTTGTAATTGGTATTAGAATTTACCTGACATTGAATATGGCATTGAATTTATTAAGACTTTTTTCACTTCTTTATTGTAACATTTTGTCGAAAAAAACGCTTAAATTTGAAAAAAGTTTTGAATTATAAATTAAAGTAACTTGTAAATATTTCATTTATAAAAAGAATATAAGTTTTAAGAAAAACAACTTAATGCTTTTCTTAATTCCATGTTAACATAATATCAGTTCCAAACGAACCTAAGTATCGGATGATTTTTTAATCATCTGACACGTTAAAAAGTTTGGTACTTTTGCATTATCCTCCCAACACTAATTTTTTTTTATAACGGCTAACGCCTGCGGCGGGCTGTTTTTACCGTAACCTAACCTAACCAAATCTAACCTAACCTAACATAATACCAACACTAATTTTTTTTATAATGGAAGGAAAATAAAGTACCATAACCAAAACAACATTATATAAAAAAATTAGTGTTGGGAGGATAATGCAAAAGAACCAAAAGTTTTTTTTGTTTTGTTTTTTTAACTGAAATAAGACCCTATTTTGCGCTAGAGGTGTAGAGAAGGTGTAGAGAAGTACAGTAAAATTTTTACGCTTTTATTTAGGTTAATAAAAAAATACCAACTTTTTAAAATGTTAGATGCTTAAAAAAATCACAAACTTGCCAACCCTACTGCTTTAGGCGGTAGGCTACCGATTTTCACATTATCAACACGAACAATATGCAAATAATATCAAACCTTTTATGCTCAGAATGCATTAGCGTGCATCATTTAAGGCTAGATTTTCAAAAATTTCCCGGTAGTGAGGGCATGCTCCCGAACCCCTTGGCACTGATTACAAATTCTACCGCTTTTGTTTTTCAAAATGGTGGCAAGTATGAAATCACTTTATACAAGATTTAAATTTTTTTAAATTTGCAGCTTGATAATTTCAAATGGAATAAGTTATTAGGCTTTTGTACTTCCTTATAATTAACTTTAGACTTAAGGTATTAAAGAAGTTTAGATGTATAAGGATTAAAATGAAATGTGAGTTAAGAATTGACCAAATGCGGGATCTAACTTCAAGGCTACTCCTACACAATAGATTTTTCAATACTTAATTAGGTTAGATAGAAGAGACAATATGCAGTGCCTTGCTATAGATTTATTTAATAGATTTTGTAATATATTAGTGCATAACCAGCATTCTATAGAAAGATACGATAGGAAACTATACCATCACTCAGCTTGAAATAGGAAAAGGTTCATCTTGCCATTTCCGTCGAATCCAGGAATCTTGCGGGAGGTGAGGTTACTGTAATTAAAAGAGGGACAAAGAATACATAAAAAAAAATTGCAGAGCCAAGTTTACCGTAAACAAAACAGAACAAAACAATACAGTCATAAATTGAGGGACTGCAAAAATATAAGAAACTAAAATGAAAAAGAGCGATACAGATACAAAAACAGTTTAAAATTTACCGAAATACAGTTTTGAATTAAAAGTTATACAAAACCATAAGATTAAAAGAAAATAAAACCATACAAATACAACTATATAAAAGACTTAAACAATTTATCTTGCAATATTTAACTTATATCCTGGATTAGATTTATTAAACGATCTTGTAAATCAGTAAAAGACTCTAAAATACGAGAGATACTGTAAATCGTGTTCAATTTTCTTACTAATGAAACCGTAAAAAAGGTAACTTACGATATCGAGATGTAAGTAAAGAGGGTAAGGACTTAATTTATTACTGTATTGTTTTGTTTTGAGATGTAATTTTGTGTTGTCTCATTTATTTTACACTGTAAATTTTATGGATTAATGATGAAGTCTCGTTCCGAAATGTTTAATCATAAAATTATGCTGGCTCATGCGTTGGTAATATTATATATATATATATATATTATATATATATATATATATATATATATATATATATATATATATATACACTCTTAAATTCATATATTTGAATTTTCCTTATACATGTACAATTTCGGAAGATAAGTTCGCTTAGAAACTTAAAATACTCGTATATTCACAGGGTAGCCGGACGGGATGCCAAATGCACTTTCGCCGAAAGTCAGGAAGCCGAAGCCAAGACGCCGAAAGGACATGAAGCCGAATAGACATGAAGCCGAAAGGACATGAAGCCGAATAGACATGAAGCCGAATGGACATGAAGTCGAATGGACATGATATATATATATATATATGGATAAACTATTGGTTTTGACAAACCAACAAAGAGGTGATAAACTATTGTTTTTGACAAACCAACCAAGAGGTGATAAGCTATTCGTTTTCATAAACCCTTTACAGTATCATGGAATTCGTTAAAACGGCAAGAGGTCGCAGGAAGCTTCTTCTTAATGGTTTCGCATACGTTGTAGACAAAAAATTGATGCAACCATATATTGGAGGTGTGAGAAACGTAAAGAGTGCAGTGCTAGAATTAAAACCATAAATGATATTAAGCAGGGTACTGCTTCGAAACCCTATACCGATCAATTTGTGATGCGTGATCTTTACGGGGGCTCCGCCCCCGTACCCCCGAGACCTAAATTATACAAATGATAATGTAATAACATGTTAAGTTATGCACTTTTTTAGTCTTCATCTAGGGCACATGACGAATAAGGTAGGTTGATTTTCCGTATTTTTTTAGATATATAATTGGAATATTTCTTAAATATTCCAATTATATATTTTAATATTAATTTATTAAAATAATTGTTTTACAATTAAAAAATCATCCTTTGATAGTGTTTTATTTCTTAAATATTCCAATTATATATTTTGATATTAATTTATGTGCATTCGGCTTCATGTCCATTCGGCTTCATGTCCATTCGGCTTCATGTCCATTCGGCTTCATGTCTATTCGGCGTCTTGGCTTCGGCTTCCTGACTTTCGGCGAAAGTGCATTCGGCATCCCGTCCGCACACGATTCAACAGTACTTTCATCTGAATATGACTTTGAAAGCATGGAGTCATTTTAGACAAAATTAATGGCATTTAGTTTATTTATTACATAAAAATAGTGAAAGTGGCAAGTAATAGTAATAGTGACAACAAAAAATAATAATAATGATAATAGCAATAATAATAGTAAATATTGAAGAGTGAACAACCTTTATTGATAAAATAAACCAAAATAAATACAGTACTTTTACAATTTACAATAACATAAATAATTGTGAAGCTGAATTAATTATTTTATTTAACGTTTACAAAGTTTACAAAATATTATATAGTTTTAAATTAAATGATTTATTGTATATTTAGTAGAAAATAAATGGCTCTTAATAAAAAAATATCGAAAAAGAATAAATTACGAAATTAAAGGTGATTAATGAAATTAACATATTTTAAATAGTTAATTACAAAATTGATTACTATCGTAAAAATGGCAGTAGTAAATTTGTACACCAGTAAAAGCTAATTAAATGCTCTTTTAATGATTATCGAAATACATTTAGTGATGAAGCCTGCCTGATTTGCATGGGAATTGCATTCAATACATCTGCTCCTTTGAAAGAGAGTGCATTTCCCGAAGTTTCTATTGTACAGTTAGGTTTGTGTATAAAATTACTGGGCAGTATGGTGTTCTACCGATGGTGTATTTGATGGGGCGGGGGGGGGGGGATTTCTCTTTGAATGGGTGATGTACGTCGATTTTTGTTTAACTTTGGACGTATTGACAGCAACATTGAATGTGTATAAGTCACTTAGTTTTAAAATATTTAACTCTTTAAATATTGTGGAAGTGTGACTTTGTGTTTTGTCATTATTCGAGAGAGTTCGCAGACATTTTTTATGGATTACTTCCAAAGGATGTTTTATATATACATACCGGGTGTCCCATTCGAAATGAAACAACTTTGAAACCTTATAATTTTTTATTGAATGAAGCAAACAATGTAATATTCACAGAGTAAATAGTCAATGTCATAAAGTTTCATATGATATATGTGAATTATAACATTTAGATACATTAGAGTGCTTTACTCTTAATCTTTAGGGTTGTTGTCCAGGCTGTCCAACATGTGCATAGCATAATGTTTCCTTTTGTTAAGATCTTCACATGTTATATGCTGAACAATTTGAAGCTTACATGGATAGAGCTGCAGCCGCTTGCGCACGACTCTATGCACAGTTGAGCGAGGAATCTGCAGTTCGACACTGGCATGACGGATGGACTTTCTTGGGCTACTACCAAAAGCGCCGCGTATTCGTTCAACATCATCTTCCGATCTTGTTCGCCCTCCAGGGTGTTCCTTTAGAACACTGCCAGTCTCCTCAAATTTCTCGGTCCATGCATATTAGCGTGTAGCGTCATTGGGCAAAGTGTAACGGATCAAGAGGCACATTTTAGGTTTTGTATAAATGACCTCCCTAAATTCAAAAATGAAAACAAAATTTTTTTTGTGACAAGTGCATCACCTCCTTTTTCGCATGTGAAAATCGTGAAAATTGCTAGTTACCCATAACTTTTGGACACTTGCTTTCCTAGGGTTTGAGCTATCATTTGACCCCTTACAATGTACTGCTTTTCAGGAAAAATAGAAAAATTTATTTTTGGAATAAACATATACACTGTAGGTAGGTAGATAGGTAGACTAGATAGTTTTATTTAGTAAATGATACATTAAAATCTTGTTTAGTTTTGAATGACGGCATATAGTCACGGGATTTAAGTACTGCTCTAATGTAACCATCTCTTGAATCCTTTCCATACACTGCTCCAGACGCTTCAGTTACCATCCTAACACAGCGGTCTACACCTTGGGAGTGACATGGTATCCGGACAACAAGGGGCTCTTCAGTGATCTTATCGAGTTGTTCGACAGAGAACTGCTTCGTGAGTGGTGGTTCCATTGTGCACTCCTCCACTGGTGGAAGTAAATCTTTCAAATTCTGAGCACTTTGTTTGATCTTTGGTGGCCGAAATTCTCTGACTTGCTTGAGCAGGTTTGGGAGCTCGTCGAATGGTCTTGATTACATCGATGGCCAATTTCCGGTTTGCTTGATCTGCATCCGCAAGCATTGCCAGTAGAATATTTTCAGGGTGAGCCCAATATGTATTTCTTTGGATCACAGACCATGTGACAGTCTTGCTAGCTGGTGGCAGTAATCGTAGCAGCTTGATTTGCTCCAGAAAATGTTTTGGGCCATCTGTGCACCTTGGATGGCACTTGATGCTAAACCACATGGGTCCATAGTGGCACACGACAAACTGTGTGAGTGAATACAGTTCATCATTTGGCTGCGCCATCGCTACATATAGCCGACAAATTCTGCTGGCAGTTGTAACCCATCTTGCATGGGAGATTGGTCCAGGCTTCTCTCGTAGAAGATCTTCATTAATGACACCAGTCCTTATCGATTTCATCATTCTGTAGAGGTAGGCTTGGTCACGACTCAATTCAGTAAGGTCAACATCCGGGGGAGTGTGGCCATCAGCAATACATTGAATTCCTCTAGAGGAAAGTGGCAAACTTTCACATGTGGCCAAAGCTTTGCCAATTGGTCCTTTCCATTGAGTTGCAGATTCTGTTGGGCCGATGAGTTCCTTGCACAAGTGGCGCAGTGGAGTTCATTTAAATGCAGACTACAGATGAACCAGTGCAAAGGGCGACCCAGGCAGCACTCTAGCAGGTGTATTGCCCCACTTCTGTGCCCTGTGTTTGTGGCTGTGCTGTCGGCTCCCACTGCAATTATCTTGTCTGCAATACCCATTTCTTCAGTCGCATTTTGAAGTCCATCCGCAATGACAGTGCCAGTTCCTCGTTCCAGTGTGATGGCTTAGATAGAAGGTTCCAGGCTCTCCGACCAGCACATAGTGGTCCTCAACTTTCTTTGTGCTGTACCATTTGTTCCCCTTTTTCTCTTTGACAAGTGTCATGTATTTCCGTCCATCAAAAAATAAAGCAGTGACTTCCACATCGTGGTAAGTTACTGCTTCCTTCAGATCCCTCCGTACCTTCTGCCGTGCTCTCCATACTTTGTGGTAGTCAATTACGTTTATCTGATCATCAGAACTAATGATGCCATAGTCAACCAATGTTGCAGTGCTGATAGCTGCAGCAGCCCTGTTCGATACACCATACCGGTCACTCACTGGTCAGCTTCCAAAGCAACAGTGGGAATCGGTGTGATGTTCCTGTCCTCCTGGGCACTATCACTCATCCACTCATCACCAACAATTTCACCACTGGAGTCTGCTTCTGATTGAGCTGATTCGACCACATCTGCAGAGGATGCTACCTCTTGCCGTTCCGTTTTTCTTCTATTCTCTTCTTGTCTTTCTTGCATCCGATCCTCTCTTGACTGCCTTCTCTTCATCATCTGAGTCACATTCGTATCCACCCGACTGATCTGCATGATCCGCGTGGTTCTCTTGTCGATCAGAAAGGCATGCTCTCGTCGTGGAACTTTCATTTCTTTTTCACAGTGGCATGCAGACAGATCATCGCATTGGCAGATAGCTATGTCAAACAATTGATTCAGGCTTTCCTCGAACTTCTTGGTTTTTGTGGCCTGCTTGCCTTGCTTCGATGCTTGTGAGCCTTTTTCCATCAATCGGAGCAACTTAGTCTTCACATTCTTGATTGGCTGTGATGGAATGTTAGCACGATTCCAAAGGTCAATGAGTGTTTGGCATACCTCCGGAAGAATCTCCCTGTTGCTGGTGTACTTGTTCTCCTTCAAGAAGAGGAAATGCCTTGCAACTTGTATACGGGTTGGAAGTTCAGACAGAGGAAGCTCTGATAGTGGAGAACCAAAGACAATGTGGCTGGCAGGTCCCCGTGTTCTTTGCGTGCTCATTGTACCAGCGAAACTCAACAAGTATCACACAGGAACACTAAAACAAAAACACAAACGTATAAATAAAAATATATATGATTATGAGTGTATATATAATATATATATATATATATATATATATATATATATATATAAGGCTTGGTTTATTGGTAAACAATAAGTTTACCAATATATATATAAAAATATACTGCACACACATGTATTATGTATATAAATATCCATAGGTATATATATACCCTAAGACATATAACAAACTTATAAACAATGTAAAACACAACAAAACAAAGAAATGTGTATAATGTATATATCACAAAACGCACCTTTCGTTAGTACCTTGGGGTTTTTGAACACCCCATCCACAGAAAAAACACTGGTTTCTCTCAAGCGAGCTAGCGTAGAACTAAGAAATTCCAGGGGATGACTCACTGAGAATAATTAGAAAGCTGCCAGAAGTACCATGTCAGTCAGTGTTGCCAACTGTAATTAACAAGAATTTTGTATTTTTTACATGCGAAAAAGGAGGTGTTCTGCTTGTTGCAGAAAATTTTTGATTTCTTTTCTGAAATCAGCAAGGTTGATTGTACAAAACCTGAAATGTGCCTCCAGATCGCTCATGACGCTACACGCTAATGCCTATAGGTATCTTCTGGTGGGTGGTTCCTTTGAAAGATTGTACGGAATCGCCGTTGCACCAGAGTAGGGGACTTCAACTCAGCCATCCATAACACACATTTCGCTTTTTCTTGTGGGGTAAACATAATTCACTCTGAAACAAACAAAAAACATTATGACAAAAACTTATGCATATGATGTAGTAACTGGCAAAGTTTTAACATTCTCACATTAATACTTTAAAAATTACAGAGTTTCAAAGTTGTTTCATTTCGAATGGGACACCCTATATTTCTTTGATCTACTCCACTCTGTAATGCAATATAATAAATATAGATGAATGAAGGAATAATATATGAGTAAGGAATGCGTTTTGAGGAAGGGCGGGTTTTTTTTAGTTTAAATAATATGAAATCTTGATATTTTGGATTTGGCATGTTGTACATGACTTCTGAAATTTAGTTTTTCATTTAAATTAATGCCAAGTACTTTAATCTCATTCACCGTTGCAAGAGTAGTATTCCCAATTTTTATTTGACAGTTTGTATTAATACGTTTTGTGGTAATAATCATATAAGATGACTTTGTCAGGTTCAATAAAAGTTTATTAGTACACATCCATTTATACACATTTTCTAATTGCCTGTTCGTTTCACTAATCAGAAAGTCCGCGTTATGATGGGAAGAAGTAAGTGTGGTATCATTTGCTTACTGTAGCAATTTAATGTGGTAGAAAGCTGAAAATCGTTGACGTAAATTAGAAATAGTAATGGACCAACAATAGATCCTTGTGGGACTCCACTAGTCAGCATCGCCTTGTCGGATAAATTGTCTTTTAATCTGATGTACTGATGGCGATTTGACAAATATGATTTAAACCAACCGAGGATATTTCCTTTTATTCCATATATGTGAAATTTATTCAATAAGATTTCATGCGAAAGTATATCAAATGTTTTTGACAAGTCGAGGAAGATTAAGGCAGTGTTTTTTGCTGTTTAAGTTCTGATACACATTTTCTTATAGTATGTTTATGGGATCTTCTGTTGTATGTCCACCTCTAAACCCAAATTGTGTTTTAGTTAAAATATCGTATTTGATTAAGAATTTAGTAAGTTTATTGTACACGATTATTTTCAAATACTTTACTTAAAGTTGGCAATACGGAAATGGGGCGATAACTAGATGGAGTGTTTGGGTTTCCCGACTTAAATACAAGGCATACGTTGACTTCCTTTAGACCAGTGGTTCCCAAACGTTTTGAGTTATTAACCCATTTTTACATGGATACCTTCATAATGACCTCCACTTTACCTGTACCCCCACGTAAAGCCAGTCCCAGTGTTGCCATGTCGTTTATTTAACAAATATCTAAAAATTGTAAAGTTCTGTCACTTGTATTCTTTTCTGAATAAAGTTGGAAGTTTAATTTGAATTTGAAAATTTCCAAAACACATAAGAAAATACTAATTAGCCATGACTTTTTTGTTTTGTTTTTTTAATTTTATTACTGTTACCAAAAGGAATAAAACATCCAAAGGTAAATATATTACCAATTAGTAATTTTTCAAGCTTTTTAGAAATTCTGTTTCTTGGCGAACTTCTTTCAAAAAATATACATAAAATATGTTATAATGGTATAATGTTTCAGACCAACAAAGACCCTAGGATCCACTCATGGCTGGTCTACTTAACTGTGTTCGTAATTGTGTATTGTGCATGTCCTCCGTGGTGGCGGAGGGGACCTACAATTTTACGTGGGTTCCGAACCACAAGAACATAAGAACAAGAAATTTTTATAGTGGGCACACTAGGGGCCACTTCGGCCCATCGAGGTGGCTCCACTATGTAAAAACTGCCTGTACATTGGCAACGACCAATTTTTACAAAACTAAATAATTATCAATTTAAAACTAATTAATTATCAATTTGAAGCTAAAGATAGAATCTCTGGATCCAGAGGATCAAGTCATAATAGACTACTATCCGCAAATATGTTACACTCTATATCTATTTATAACCGACATGGAAATATATCAGATCCAAAGAATCCAGTCAATTTCATTACGGTATCCATCAATACCAGTACCTTGCCAACCAAAAATAAGTCACGGTCCATATCAATTGATTGCGGACCAAGTCACAATTTACAACCTTATACATTACAATATATATACTTAGGAGGAAAAGTGTAGGTGTGGCTGTAAAGACTGTACAGTAATGTAGAAATGTGCATGCACCCATTTAAAGGTGTTTGTGGGGCAAGTGAAGATCATGAGTTTTTCAATACCTCACAGTACTATGGGGGGGCACTGCTCGGCAGAGGAATCTCTTTAAATGGGGTGTGTAAGGACAGAGAGTATCCCCTAACCAAAGATGCTGCCTTTGTTCGCTTTATTGACCGCTGCTGTACTTTGTTTCGCTACTTTTAAATCACCAGTGACTATAACTCCTAAATCTTTTTCCTGCTCTACGCTTATCAACTCTTTCCCCGACATACTCTACGCAAAATTACCGTTACGCGAACCTATATGTAAAATTTTGCACTTATCGACGTTAAATCTCATTTGCCATGTGACTGACCAATCAACGATTTTATTCAGATCATTCTGGATTTTACCTCTATCTTCGTCATTAATCGCCCTAACACCCAGCTTCGTGTCATCTGCAAACTTTGAAACTGTACTGACTAGGCCGACATCTAAATCGTTAATATACGGTTTATAAGAAAAAGCAAGGGGCCCAATACAGAACCCTGAGGAACGCCACTCGCTACATTAGCCCAACACGACTCCGCTCCATCAACGACCACCCTCTGTTTCGTACCTCGCAACCACTCTTCTATCCAATTTATTACTACACCCCTGATTCCATGAGCCTTAGTTTTCTCAATGAGTCTTTTGTGCGATACGGTGTCAACGCTTTTTGAAAATCTAAATACACTACATCAACCGCCCGATGACTATCGTAAATTTCAACCACGCTTTGAAAAAAATTCTAAAAGATTAGTTAAGCAAGATTTGTTTCGCCTAAAACCGTGCTGCGTATTTCTAACTAACTTATGCAATTCTAAGTGTTCGACTATACTAATCCTCTTTATATAATATACAGTGTACATATTGAGAAATATTTTTTAGGCAGGAAGGAGGGGGCCAAGGGCGAATGTAGTGATGTACCGATTCCAAAATTTAGCCGATGCCGATGCTGTTGCCGATTCTTTGCCTATAATTAAAAAAAATTAGTTCCCTTTATAAATTTTACTAACCTAATGCGAAAACTTTCAATTTTCATATTTTTACATTTCAAATTTGTTTAAATGCTCTTCCTTAGCTCACTGCACAATATACAGTGCCATAATTTGTTACTCATATACCGTAGCTAAAATGATGTTAAAAACTTTTATTACTCAGTAAAATGATAAAATAATTTTATTTTAGTTTCATAAATTGAATACCAATATTTAAAGTAATTGTCTTTCCTTATGTTGAAGGTATTTTCTTTCTTCAACAATGTCAAAAACAAAATTTTTCATTAAAATTTCAAATCCCTGGTGGCCAATTTGAATTAAAAAATGTATATATAATTTGGGTTTATAACAATATTAAAATACTAAAAATAAAGTCAACATAATTAAATGGTTTAATATATAAATTACAAAATACAACTTAATACAGGATTATTATTATTATTATTATTATTATTATTATTATTGTAGGAGATTACAATAGTTTATAATATTTAGAGATTAGTTAGTTAGATAAAATGTATATTTATGGGCAACTTAAGTTATTAAGCTTTGCCTTTTTCGTGAATGTAAATATTTTTATATAATTACACTTTGAAATGAGTATAAATGATCATAAATAGTGTTTTTTTTTGTCTGTTCATTTTTCTATAAATATAGATTTTGTTTTGTAATGAACATTTTAAAATTTCAAAGAATCGGTGAGAGAATCGGCTAAATTTGGCCGATGCCCCAAAATGGCCGATTCTGCAAATGCCGATTAATCGGTACACCACTAGGCAAATGCCCGCAAGAACGCGCCCCGATAGAAAAAGAAGAGAGCCAAAATCAAAGTCCAGAGTTTATAAAATGTCTACGTCGTGGCCAGTGTTGTAACACTGCTTCCCGTCGATCAGCGAAATTTAGCGATATTGGGTATGGAGAGTAGTTGGATGGAGACCGTCCTTCGCATCCAGATGTGACCTATGGTTCGGATCCCACGTAAAGCCGTAGGTTCCCTCCGACATATGACTTTAGGTGGCATGAAAGAGGTTAAACAAACCCAAACATTACATTTATTTTTATATATAAAGAATTCTACCTTTAATGTCATTGCGGTCGAATGAAGGGTATCCATAATAGTATTATGACGATCATTATTCTGAATAGTACAAGAAACCTCATAAACTATGCTAACATCTCGTCTGCAGGAGAAACTCCAGTAAAAGCCATCGAGCAAGTTTTATAAAGTACAGACGAGACATGGAAACATTATCTACAAGTTTTTATACGACTTGAGAAATTCTAGGAACTGAAGATGTGTATTCATCTCAGACTTAAGTGAGGTGACTTAATTAAAATAAAAAATGTATATATGTGTGTGTGTGTGTGTGTGTGTGTGGTGAGAGAGAGAGAGAGAGAGAGAGAGAGAGAGAGAGAGAGAGAGAGAGAGAGAGAGAGAGATTACAAATAGTATATTTTATGATCAAAAACTCATTTAAAAATCTGAATTTTCTATATCCTTTACCCGCATTAAACACAGATTTACGTCCAATAAATACGAATAATTTACATTCAGTAAGTGTGAATGTATAATATAATTTCTTACATACATGAGACTATCGGATATCCTCTCGCTATGATAAGACGGATGCTTAAATTCACTTGAATGTGTGTGTGTGTATATATATATATAATATATATATATATATATATATATATATATATATATATAAATTATAACCAATGCAAAATTGAAGGCATTTATTAAAATTATACTCGGGTTCAAGGTTAGACTTATAATTAAAACAAATAAAACAGAGTACCTTCAATTTAAAATTCACTTATTGTTATGCACAAGGTAATGATGCGGAGCGGAATTATGGCCTTCGATAACTTATTTATTTACACGACTTCAACGGTGTACTATAATAAAAGTTGAATATAAGTCTATATTAACGAGTCGTAATTTGTTCTCATTTTACTGAAGTTTAAATCTGTCCGATGTTTGTTTAAAATTCAAATCATGTGAATTTGAAATTTAATGCTATTATTAATTAATTTTGGAGCTCACCCAGATGTACTATTTGTGACAGGAGAATTTTTTTAGTATATACTGTGTGTGTACTTAAATATATATATATATACACACACAGGGTGTTCTAAAATTACCTCGTAAACTTTTATGTCTGTTGATCAGTAGTCCGACGTTGTGAACAATGTGTTCAAGTTGAAGGAAGACACTTTGAACAACTGAAATAAACAATTATTGTTGCTTTTCTTATTGTTGCTCTATTTGAAATAAAATTGGTAAATATCGCATAATTTTTGTTAGGATATTGCGTTCATATAAAAGTTTACTAGGTAATTTTAGAACACCCTATATATGAGCCTCGGCGGTGTAGTGGTTAGCATCGCTGACTACGAATCCACCGGCCTCGGGATCAAGACTGGGTGACGGTAGGCGGCGCGAGGCAAAACCCAGCTGTTCATCCTTCAACACAATAAAAATTGGTTGGTAGTTAAATGGGTACCCTGGGTACTAGTGGTTAAGACACTGGGCTGCTGATCGGGAGGTCGCGAGATCAAGTCCAGTTGAGTTTTTTTGTAATTTCTGACCACCCGTGGTGGGGCGTGGTTCGGATTCCACTTTAAACTGTAGGTCTAAGGTGGATCAACAAGCTTGACTTTCGTTAGAATGAACAATTCGGGCAGAAGCCAAACCAAAGTTAACCAAGGTTATATATATATATATATAATCTTGGCCACAGATTTAGGTGAGTTCGAACGACGGTTCAGGATCGACCTACGGTCGACCCCTCTGCAGCATCCCGCCTGATTTGCGGGATTTGGTGAAGGAGGGAATTGCTGTCTGATCTCCTCCTGCCCTCGTAGCCAGCCACGCATGGCTGGTCAGGACTTTGCACAGGAATCTGTCCAGCTGGTTCTTGAAGTTATTCAGGTCGGTGTGCTGGAGATTCCTCACTTCTTTTAGTAGGACATTGAAAAGCTTTGGGCCTCGTATTCTGAGGGTATTTTCTATCTTCGTTTTCATGGCCCCTTGTCCCACCGCAGCTGGGACCGTACAAAATCTGCCTCTTCTCTCATTCCAGTTTGTTTCTATTTCATTTCTAAGGTTAGGACAGAACCCTCAAGTATTTTCCATATGTATATTATTGTGTACCGCTCGCGCCTTCTTTCGAGAGAGTAGAGTTCCAGGGATTGTAGTCGAGACCAGTAGTCTTCACCTTCCGTTTCCTCTATCTTAAACGTAACTGTCCTTTGTATAGCTTCACTGTTCGCAATGTCTCGTTTTCTGTATGGGCTTGTGAGTACTGAGCAATACTCAATTATTGGTGTGTTTGTGTGTGTGTATATATATATATATATATATATATATATATATATACAGTATATATAATGAATAAAACCACGAAGGAAAGGAAACACAGAATGGTGCTCAAACGCTTTCGTCTAATGACATCCTCAGGAACACTGAAGTACATAAAGAGTTACAGCCTATATATAGGTTACAAAAAAAAAAAAAAATATATAATATATATATATATATACACAATAAACGGAGAAATAAAAAAAATTAAAGGATTGTGGGAGAAGCATACAAATTTGTAAGGAAAAATTCATTTGAACTTGTGTTGAATTCGGGCAAAGTGCTAAAATCGGTAGTTTTTCCTTACAAATTTGTATGCTCCTCCCACAATCCTTTAATTTTTTTATTTCTCCGTTTATTGTGTATATATAGTTTTTTGTAACCTATATATGACGCGTTCGGTGGAGAAGGGGCGAACGCAACATTTTCGAATTATGCCACAAAATGCAGTTAAAGTTTGTAAACTTTAAACCTTTGTATTTTTCCGGTTTATTGAAATGTTGTATGAATTTGAACACATATTTGAGTAAAATATTGTTGTGTAATATGTCAATATAATAAAAAGCCAAGAAATTTTACATTATTATTTATTGATAGCTTCTGATGTTAACTGGTGTAATCCATTATTTGGTCCTCTTCGTCGAATGTTGTATTACCTGCTTCAACTGTTTCGGTTTCTTCCAGTTCCTTTAACAATCTTGTATAATAGTTCACTGCAGTTGCAGGCATTAGGTCTGATAATTCTTTGAGATCTTTTATTTTTCCTTAGTTATTGGCAGCAATTGGGAATACTTTGGTTGCAGTGTCTGCTGGGCTAGATTGAATAAACTGACACTGTAGGATTTTTTCCCTTTCTGCAGTCTGACGGATGGCTATTATCTGGGGTTGTGCGGTATGCAGTAGATATTACGTAGCCTTCTTTGTGTTGAAAGTCAAATATTAACTTTCTTGCATCTGTAAATTTAGTAGTTGTTGATTTCCTAATGACAATGCACGTTTTTAGGACGTCAAAATCGAGAAAATCAGCCTGTTTCATTTCTACAACTAGGAACCGCTGCGAAACGGCTGTAGTTATGGCCGTAACAATCTTTTTTCGTGTAAATAATATTGCTGTAATTATTTTTTATATTTTGTTCAATTTGACCAAATTGAGCATCACAGGGCATTGTCGAGTGACCAGAAAGTACATAGATGTGTTCAATGTGAAGCAATGATGCGGAGTGAATTTCTCTGAGATACATTAAAAACTTAAATTTTCCGTGAAAGAGTGCAGACTAACATCTAATTTTTTGCATAGGTAAAGCAAAGGTTTTAAAGGATAATTATACGACAAAAAACTCATTTTTCGAATTTTGTGGCGTTCGCCCCTTCTCCACCGAACGCGTCATATAGACTGTAACTCTTTATGTACTTCAGTGTTCCTGAGGATGTCATTAGACGAAAGCGCTTGAGCACCATTCTGTTTCCTTTCCTTCGTGGTTTTATTCACCATAAATATTTTTCACATGTTACTTTCGTGAAATAATTTTCATATATATATATATATATATATATATTATATATATATAATATATATATATTATATATATATAATAATGAACAGGAACACCAGAGAAAATACAAACATCCTTCAAGGTTTAATAGTACCAACGTTTCGGAATGCACTAATTCCATCTTCAGGGCTAAAACAATAAAATTCCAAATCACATACAAAATTACAAAATACAAATTGCTTAATAACAATTTAAAATAAACTTAAAAAATTATAAAAAGTAGCTAAGAAAATGTAAAACATTAAAACTAAAAGGTAAATAAATGTGAAGTTAAAAAGTTAAAATTATAAAAAGTAAAAGCATTAAAATTGAAATGTAAATAAAATAAACTAGTACCTTAACCAAAACATAGCAGATCTATCGATGATTCGTCAGAATTTAGGTCTGGTTTTAGTTTATAAATAAACAGAGACTCCATAATTTTAAGCTTAAGGTCAGAGCTTCCAGCAGCAAGTACGGTGAAATTAGACTGTGAAATTGGGTGGTTATTGTTGTGCGAGTGATTACGTATGAGAGAATTAGGTGGTTTGCCAAGGGGTAAATTTGTACGGACCGATTTACCGAGATGTTCGTAAATACGAGATTTAAATGTCTTTTAGTTTTACCTATATGACCCCATACAGTGGTCACACTTGTATTGATAAACTATAGATGACTTAAGAAGTGTAGGAATAACATCCTTGTATTTAAATAAATGGTAAATCGATTTAGACGGGGTGAATATAATTTTAATACACAGTTGTGGGTAGAATTCCTTGAGCAATTTAAAAGTTTATTTCTAATGCTAAAACTTGAGGTTCCCATATAGGGCAAAGTGAAATACAGGATATCTTTGGGGACTGTAATTAAGTTTCTAGTTGTAGGGCTTATTAGTCTATTTAAGGTTCTGCCTATTGTAGTCTCCAATAGGCCAATATATATATATAGTATATTATATATATATATATATATTATATATATATATATATATATATATATATATATATATATATATATATATATATCTGTTAACCTTGGCTTTGTTTCCGCCGAATTTTTCATTCTGTTTACTGCTATCTTATTTTGTGTTTCAAATTTTGCGCCATCAATCATTACAACACCTAAATCTTTTGCTTTAGAATTTCTCTGAATCTCCTGTCCATTCGCGGTAAAGTATTTTATGGATTTTAGGTCCTCCCTTCTTCTGTACCTTAATAGTTGAAAATTTTAGTGTTAAATTTCATATTATTGCCTTCAGACCAATTGTAGATTCTGTTCATGTCTGGTTGTGGAGATCCTATATCCTCTGGGTTTCTTAATTTTGGTGTCATCGGTAAAGGATGTTACTGTGCTGTCACTGGTAACTTCCTCATATATATGAGTTAGCATGATTATGAAGAGTAATAGAGCTTATACTGTTCCTTGTGGTCCTGAGCTAAGGACTTCTGATTCTGATGAAAATATTCCTTGAACTGTAACGACTTCGTGCCGCTCACTTAGGACATTATATACCCATTTTCCTACTTTTCCTGTTATTCCCATATATTTCAGTTTATGTACAATGATTCCATGGTCACGCTTGTCGAACGCTTTGGCAAAGTCTGTGCATATTACATCATAGTTTTCACTATTTTCAAGTGCATCACTAATGTTCTTATAGTGTTCCATTACTTGTGATAGGCATGATTTTCCTGACCTTAATCCATGTTGGCTATCATTTAATTTTTTCAGAGTTTCCAAAACATCATCGATTTTTTCTCTAACCGTTCTTTCAAATATTTTGGTGAGATGAAATGTAAGCGAAAATGGCCTATTTTTTGCCTCGGATCGATCTCCTCTTTTATATATTGGAACTATGTCTAGTGATCGCCTCCATAAGGGAGTGTTAGCGATTTCATTCTTGAAGTTTTTGATCAGTGTGGCATTCCATTTGTCCGGGACTGCCGTCGAGTGTGCTTTCAGTTTCCCTATAGTCTGTGTATTATCATCTGTTGTAAAGTCAAAATCCGTTATACTTTCCCCTTGTAGGTGTTCTTCAAAGAACGCGTTTCTATCGCATATTAGTTTACTAGTTTTGGGGATGCTGAAAGATAATTCATACTGAGCTCTTAATATTTCAGATACTTCTTTTACGTCATCGGCTAAAACAGTGTTTTCATTCTTCAAAAGTCCGATAGTCACGTGATTTTTCGACTTCCTTATGGAAGTACTTTGAGTTCACCTTTATCGTTTCTTTGGCGTTATCTTCCTTCTCTGTATTTTCTCGATTAGATCCTGTATGACGCATATATACTCTCCAGTTTATCGTTTAATAGTTTTCAGATGTTGTTGTTTTTGCAGTTATTAATTCTACAGTCACTCTTTCTCTTGCTGAACATTGCCTTCTTTTGTCTCTCGAACCTGCTCCTCTTCCTCTTTGTTTTCTATATATTATATAATATATATATATATAATATATATATATATATATATATATATATATATATATATATATATATATTATATTAAAAAAGTATTTTCGATGTTAGAAATCGCACCGAAAAGTTAATTCAAGGTTCTGGAGCACTATCTGTGTGCATTGTTTTGGTCAGTGAAGCAAAACAAAGGTATGTATAGGGTTTCCTGGCAATTAATTAGCGTCCAGGTAGACTAAAGCTAGTGATCGAAACTGTCTGTTTTGTCACTTTTGTACCATAGTGTAATAATTCTTTTGAAGTCACGCCTGAAGGAACATGTAGAGTTCTTGAGACTATTCCACGTCATTTACCGAACCTCCCATACATCCAATACATCATCAGAGGTAACATGGAAAACGAAATCGAACAAAAAAGTACTCAAACTTTATTTATTTTTATACAAAAAAAATTAATATACTTTTTTTTTTTTTTTTTTAAAAACAAGTTCAATTTCATACTTGTAAATAATTCAATAACCGTACATTAATGAAACTATAAATAAAACGTTATTAAGGAAAATCTCCAGTTAAAATTACAGTTATCGATCTTATGGCTTCTTACTTCTATCTTATCATTTTAATCAAAACCTATGATTATCTTATGCTTAAAACGTTTCTCCTTAGAATTTTGAGCCCCCAGAAGAGGGTATCCAGGCGTTTGTTGTGATAAAACTCTAAAAGAAGTATAGATTATACAGTAATGTTTGTCAAGAAAGTGTACATATTACAGTATATAAAAATCTGTAAAATGAATTTTTAGGGTTTCTTCGCCATTATAACATCTTCAGTATATACTAAAATATAATTATATATAATTATTTTTAGCACGATGTTCAATTATTGATAGTATAAATATCGTATTAAAGATAATCCAATATAATTAAAAATTTATATTGTATTCAAAATAACTTTTACAAAAATCTATTTGTAGTACCCAGTTGGTTTTTATAACCTAATAAATTTGTTTGCATGCAATGGTTTGTTTCATAGATTATTAAAAAAGTTTCTGCATGAATACATTTACAAACACTGAATTAGAAATATTGCTCGTCCATTTATTTACAAAATTCCTATTGAGAAACATTTTTAAAGCATCGGACGAGGGAACACTTATAGCTATTTACAACCTCGCAAATAATTGCACTATAGAGGGTGAGCGAAAAGTTCCTACGCACCTGTCCACTTCCAACACAGTGCGGGTACAGGTTCAACTACACTTCTCGCGGGTGCACAGGGACTTTTCGCTCATCCTGTACAACTCAAACTCTATTTTTAAAAACAAAATGCACCACCGTTTATGCCTGAAAATAATAGGCCTAATGAGACTATATTGTTCTATCTGAATTGCTAATATCTTCGCAGGACCTACTGTTAAGATGTAAATTTCGTAACTTGAAAAAAAAAAATAATGAAAAGACGGGAAGTACATTTTAATAAAAATTGGTCTCAAACGGAGCTAATTTGGGTCTAAACAATGGCAGGTATTTTAAAGGTGAATTAAAGCGAAAAGTTGATGAAAAAATCTATTTGAACTCAACAATTGGCTGACTTCGATTTATTACAGAATAATGGGGGGAAAAAAAATAAATCACATGTCAATTTCCACAAGGCGAGCTTTACACACACACACTATATATATAATAATGATAATAATTCCTTGAAGCGTAATTGTGTTGCAATCGGCCAGGATGTATTTTAGAGTTTGAATTTCCTCTTTCGAATGATATACAGGACATTTCACCTTCATATCTTTCTCGTTCAAGCAAATAAACATGACAAGCTCTCGATAAAATAGCTAGGCATCGCCGACAGGACATATAGCATTATGTTTACTGCGACAGCCTCCAAACTTTTTTTTGGCACGTGTCTTCAAGCAGACGCTGTTAGCCTATTAATGCCTAAAGTAAAATGTTAATTTTAAAATCTTAAAATTAATTTCTTTGCCATGCTTAAAACTGTAGTGCGCACTATCTCGTTACCTACTCGCGTTTCCCAGATATTTCTCTCCCGAAGTTGTGATTACCTGTAAAAACTGAGTAACCAAGAAGAAACTTCAAACTTCCTTTTTATATATATATATATATATATATATATATATATATATAATATATATAAGAGAGAGAGAAAGAGAGAGAGAGAGGGGGGGCCGACAAACTTGACCTTCGTGAAATGAGGAATCATCGCACGGAACATTTGAAAGGTTGAAAGGTATATATGGAAAGAGAGAGAGAGAGAGAGAGAGAGAAAATCAAAGCATAAAAGATATGATGACCCTAAACAATAAATTAATAATTTCAAATACTGTATTACAAATTAAAGTATACCCAAAATGCCTCGCATGCCTACCCAAACATTCTAAACGCTGGTATGCGAAACATTTTACGACATCGTATGTGAGGTATTTTACTCTACAGTACTCTGAAAGATGCCAAATACCTGCAGGTAGTGCCGGCATGGCATCATGAAAGTTCACCACTCAGTGCGTGGAGTATGTCAAGTATTTTCGGAAATACCCAGATCCAGATCAACGCTGATTTCAATATGCATTTATAGTTTTCGTTTCGAGTTGCCTAATGTTGCTTTTATGTACACACACACACACACACACACACACACACACACACACACACACACATATATATATATATATATATACACACACACACAATATTATATATATATATATATATATATATATATATGAAAATTATTTCACGAAGGTAACACGTGAAAAATATTTATGATGAATAAAACCACGAAGGAAAGGAAACACAAAATGGTGCTCAAGCGCTTTCGTCTAGTGTTCCTGAGGATGTCATTAGACGAAAGCGCTTGAGCACCATTTTGTGTTTCCTTTCCTTCGTGGTTTTATTCATCATATATATATATATATATTCCCATACGAATAATGAACTGAATTTCGGAAATGCATATTACGCATAACTTCTGCTTCCTTTTGATGACGTCATCTCGTGACGTCATAAGTCGACGGAGAAAAGAAGACCAAACCAGACTTATAGTAATAACAAGCGGTAGCTCGCTATCGCCCTCCGGATTTTTTTTCACTACTTCATTTTTTTTTATTGGTTGTAGATTTAAAATTATACTATATGAAGCCCTCATAGGAAGAAGTGGCTAAGCTACAAAATTAAAAAAAACGCCATTACCCACCCCTCTACTCCATTACCCCCACACACAAAAGTAAAAAAGCCATTACCCCCACCCCTTTCCCCATTATACTGCTACCCGCCCTCTGGGCGGGTAGCAGTATATATATATATATATATATATATCACAATATAAATGTGAAGCTCAAGATTTTCACGGCCGCGTTCTTTTCTGTAGTTTTATCGCGGTGCTGGGGCTTCGGACCCAGTAACCGGTGACCTAGGACCAGGAAACTTGACGGAGCACATCGTCAGCTCATGGGCTATTAGTTGGTGGTGGTTGCAGAATTTTCCGATGTGCCGTTTAGTCTGTGCACGGTTCCGAAAAAAGCGGACACACACACACACACACACACACATTTTAGCTCAATAGTATATTAGCAAACAAAGGCCGGGTTTTGTCTTTTAATTTTCTTTTTATTTCTTTTTTTCATTTTCTTTACATATTTTATTGTCTTTTTCTTATTTTATTTCTGCAAATGGTTCTATTTTTTATTACCTCATTTGATCACTCATAAAACAAAAGTTTTAGGAACTCTGGGCGTGGCTAAGTTTAGCACACACACACACACACACATACACACACACAAAATATATATATATATATATATATATTATCATGCTCCAGAAGTCCAGCTCCATGTGGAATATTTATTAATGCGCTAAATGTTCAAACTATAAAATAATGGGTACTTACATATTATCGGGACTACCAAACTGTTTATTATGTTTTTGCTCTCGTCATTTTCGTTTAAACTAACGAAAATATCACAACTTAACCTAACCAATCATCAAGGGCGTACAGTTGACCTAACCGGGCATTCAAGTAACCTAACCGGGCGTTCAGTTGACCTAACCGGGCATTCAGTTGTATTAACCTGTTAGGTTAATTGAATGCCAGGTTAGGTCAACTGAATGCCCAGTTAGGTCAACTGTATGCCCTTGATGATTGGTTAGGTTAAGTTGTGATATTTTCGTTAGTTTCAACGAAAATGACGTTTGGTAGCCCCGATAATACGTAAGTACCAAATAATGAAACCGTTGACGTACAAGTATGTAGACTCTTACATAAACCACTTGGAACACCTTATGACATTGTAGTAGAGACGTTGGCACACGCACTCCCCTCACCGGTGTACTTCTTTTATGGGGATGTCCTGAAGTCTATAGTTTACGATTCATGGATATCATTCACCATTCAGGAACTAAACATTAGCTTTCGAAAAGAGTGTGCCAACGTCTCTACTATAGTATGTTACTCAGCATCCGTAGTATAATTTATGTAACGGAATTGACCTATGTAAACTGCTTCACAGATTGTAGTTCGGTTCGAACTCTTATTTTTTTTAAATTAGAAATATTGCGTTTGGGGCAGGAATTTTGGTTCATTATATACTGTATATCGTAGAAAGGAGCCTTGTTAGATCATGACATTTATAAGTATCCCACTTAATGCAAGCTGTATAATGTACAGAGTGGGCAAAAAGTCTGGGCACCACCTCAAAATATTTACATATCTAATTTTTACATATCTCCTATTTACATATCTAATGTTTCCCATTTTAGTAATTTTTTTGTTAAATTAAAAATTAAAGTAAATTTTTCTTTCATGTACAATATCTTATTTGAAGGGGGTTGCCCAGACCTTTTGCCCTCTCTGTATATACTCCTATCTCCGACAGTAGCCGCACATTAGCTGATAAGCTGCATAATTTATACTGGGAATGGCTGTGCATTAGATTACTATCTGCGTAAGGTACAAGCCCTTGCATTTCAGAATAAATGCCCAGTAAATTGCTAAATCTCAGAATATACAGAGTGGCCAAAAAGTCCCTTTGCAGTGAAATTACAGCATATCTGTATGTTGACCTTGTTTTTCATGCAAAGGGAGGACTTTGTGCCCACCCTGTACTTAAATTTGCCTCAAACCTCAACTCAGATCAGAGATAGCTTGGAGCGTTGGGAAGGTCTCCAGGATTTGGCACACTATGTGAATCCTGTCTCGGATAAAATTTATCCCGGAGTGGCTCTAAATATAACCCTTAAGTTTACTTGGACTTTGGTAGTAAACTCTATGTATGTATGTATGTATGTATGTATGTATCTATGTATGTATGTATGTATGTATAAAGGCTACGTCGTAGCCAATGTCGTAACACCGCTTCCCGTTGACCAGCGAAGTTAAGCGACAATGGGTAGGATAGTAGTTGGATGGGAGACCGTCCGCTACATCCAGACTATGTAGCGACCCGTGGTTCGGATCCCACGTAAAGCTGTAGGTCCCCCCCACCAGTCATATTACCTTAGATGTTGCGAAGAAGGTTAAACAAACCCAATCATCATTATTATTATTATTATTATATATTAAAGCAAATCAACTTTAAGCTACAGTAATACCTCACTAAGTCGTCATCTTCTTAATTCATAAGTTTCAGTGGAACTCGCAAAGAAACTGAACTATATTTGGAAGTTTAATAAACTAATGTATAAAACAATGTATTTTTATAAGTTTTCTTTGAACACATTCCAGTTTCATTCACACTAAAATTTATTTGCACTCAGAGAGACGCTGACCACATTTAGATTATACAGGGTGTCCCAGAAGTCCGGTTCCATAGGATTTATTAAATTTGTTCTAATTCTTTTTTCTATATTATTTTTATAATTATTATTATTATTATTATTATTATTATTATTATTATTATTATTATTATTATTATTACTGAAATTGAAGTTGTAAAGTTTATTGGCAAAAGAAAACAAAATAATCGCCAATATTATATAGTTTTATTTATTTATTTATTTTTATTATATATTGTTATTTATTTATTTATCGTAGTCGACGATCTGATTAATATTCATATCGTATAAAATTCTTCAGTAGCATTGTAATTTTAAGGACTTAAACAAGGCCATCCATTTGAATAGCTTCCATTATAGTTTGAACTGAGTAAATTATGGACAGCTGGAATGCGTGTAATACAAAAGCAGTTCGATTTCAATACGTGGAAACCTTATAATGAATCATTTAAGATTATAAGACTTATAGAGGAAGAGTTTAAGGTGAGGAGAATGATGCAGAAAAACATCGCACAAAAAGTAGGTTTTAGTGAACAAACGAAGAAAAAGAGTTTGCTAGAGAGTTACAGTACCCACATTAGCTGTCGACAGATGGTTTGGCGAAGCGCTATACTGGTCTAAGATTGGACTGGATTTTCACTAGCTCGTATCACCAGTACGAGACATTTACTTCCGCTAAATGAACATCCATTCTTGAAATTCATCTCGTGTCGTTCTTCGAGCAGTTTATTTGCAGTTGAAGACAGGAAAAAAAAAGTGTTTGACTGAGGTGTAGCCACTAATTAGAAAATAAAAAGAATGGTCGAAGAGATATCTCTATTGGTGGATTTCGATGAGAAAGGATAGAATGAAATAAACAAACCATTTTTTTGAGGGGGGGTGAGGAAACTGTCCGAAAAATCTGTACCCAATAGGAAATACATTAATTTATGGAACCATATCATAAATGTTCAAAATGTTCAGTTCAAAACACTTTTTTTTAATTAACTATGGGGCCGTTCAAAAATTACGTAACGCTAGTTTTGCTAAACCTTGATACCCCTCATCCCCCTTATAACGTTCCGTAACGCTAGTTTTGCTAAAACTTGACACCCCTCATCCCCCTTATAACGTTCCGTAACGCTAGACCAGACACCCTCTATTAGGGGTTACATAACATCTTAGTGGGTGTCTGGTCTAGCGTTACGGAACGTTACAAGGGGGTGGGGTACCAAGTTTTAGCAAAAATAGCGTTACGTAATTTTTGAATGTCTCCTATAAAATTTAATTAATTAATGTAATTCTCATTCGGTAGAGATTTTTCGGTACTTTTCCGTTATCTGCCCCCATGAATTATTGAATGCCCGGTTAGGTCAACTGTACGCCTTGACGATTGGTTACGTTAAATCGTGATATTTTCGTTAAAACTAACAAAAAAATATCACGCCTTAACCTAACCAATCGTCAAAGGCGTACAGTTGACCTAACCGGGCATTCAATAATTCGTGGGGGCATATAAGGGAAAAGCACGGATTTTTCGAATACCTTATTACATATTTGTACTTTACGTTGAAATTTATCTTATAGCTTACATAAATTAAAATCTTTATCGACACTAAAATTAAACGTTTCACCCATGTAATTTTTATTTTACACGTTTGTAAACATTGTTCTACGTAATATAAGTTACGAATTAACGTAATTTATGCATTAAATACGAGAGTACAGAAGGTTGCAGTTAAATGCATATAAACTACATCATAGATTCACTTCAAGTACGGCAGGCCAGCAATTTGTACGAGTGTAATTGCAGATTTATGCGCTGTCTTGAGGTTACATGTGATGAATAATATTCAATGAACCAGAACAAGTAAAATACAAAAAAGGGGAATTATTTATTCAAGAGGAAGGTTGATGTTTTAGTGTTTTTGTCTGTTTCTTTTTATCTCTCTATTTATATATCTCCCCCTCTGTCTATCTACTTATAGAGAGAGAGATAGATAGATATCTTTACCAGAATAAAGTGAGTATCCTTGTAACAAAAGGACATTTACTATGGCACATAAGTTAATAAACACTAAAGATATAGACAAAATAATAATAAATATAATCAGTTAATGTAAAGAAGTTAGATTGAAGGGTCTCATATATATATATATATCTATATATATATATATATATATATATATATATATATATATATATATATATATATAATATATTATATATGACATACACGAGCTGACATGCCCATATGTGAGAGGAAGCGTTTGTTTTCCAGCTGACGAACAAATTCCTACGATACAAACTTGCTCAGTAAAGTTCATTTGGAGACTTTTAGTATGTATATGGATGGAACTACAATCCATTTTCATTCTTCACTAGTAATGAAAGACGATTTACATACGTTTAATTTAGATCACTCATTTCCTAAGTACGTTATCGAGTGATCTGCCAGAATACATATTTACATAATTTGCAAGATATTTTCACGGTTTAGATCATACGTATCTTCATAATTTCTTTATTAACAAAAATATGATGAAAAAAATTATGAATAAGATGTGCAATATACATCTAATGATCACCATAAATATGGTTTAGAAGAAACATTAGAACGCGTGTTTCGCGCGCATATAATATATAATATATATATATATATATATTACTCAGCGAAAACCGTTAAATTAACAAAGAACTAACTACTTTTACCAAGGAGTGTGTTGTTAAATAACAACCTACAAAAATACAGTAGAGTACTGTGTTATATTTCAACTACGAGTAGATTTCTTTGTTATGAGATGCATCTTAATGAAACTGATCATGACGTATATAGTATCATTTACAAAGATAGCTGTGTTGGTTTTTAATATTCATTCACTTGACAAGATTATCTTTGTGAAAGTGTATAGGTATATGATCAAGTGAATTAACAAAGACAGTTTACACTGAAAACATAAGCGTGTTTTGCTGGTGCTTCTATGGGGAAAATCTTCCTATAGTATAGTATCCAAGTGCATTAAAAAACCATGTCGCTTGTCCAATCATGAATACCGTACTGGTCATATAAAATAGATATAGTATACGATACAGTAGAACATGCTGATAACGCGGGGTTACGTTCCGAGAGATCCCCCCGCGATATCGCGGTCCGTGTTTATATACTGTATTGTTAAAGATCTTATGAGAAAATTAGGTTTAGTTCCGAAGCCCCGAAATATATACGACTTGTACCAAAAATATTAGACTTATCCAAAATGAGAAATATACTGTAGTATATTGATCTGTAAATAAGATTTAGTAATAATTAAACACACAAAAGACATGTAAATGTAAATAAGATAATAAAATTTAAAATACAACAGCGATACATCACACTACAAGTCATTCACACTCTCAAGCCCTCGGTTCGCGTCTGCCCACGATTGCTGCGCAGCTGGCTCGAGTTTGGCCATTCAGCTTGCATTGCATTGGTACATTAAAGTGTTACATTTATATTATATATTTTATAGCAAGAGTAAATTATTTTTACATTTTACAGACACACCGTTTATTACCTTATTCTTAATCTAACCTGTAAAATTTAAGATTCACGACAACGAAATTTTTATGAGTTCAAAATAATGACCTAAACTTAATCTAACCTAACCTAATTTAATATTGATTAACTTAACTAAGGTGTAAATCATCTAAGGCAGTGGTGCACAAACTTTTATATTCTAACTTTTTCATTGAATTGAAAAGACCCGTGGGGCCACTGAAAAGACCCGTGGGGGACACATTTGGCCCGCGGGCCAGGGTTTGTGCATCACTGATCTAAGGTGTAAAATTCTTTGTCGTAAGTCTGATATTTAGCCACCTAATCATCTGTTTTGCAGAAAAACGTTACCAGAGCATATTTTTCGAGACGGTGTGGTGTTGTGTTGGTAGGCAAGTCCATGGCACGGTTGAGTCACCGACGAATGGTTGACTTTGAGAAGCCAGTACGTTCTTCGATTTAGGTTTAGGACCATCTTCGCCCAGACTTACGACCCGTATTTTCCCTTCTGCAGTAAAGTTTTTAGGCTCCACAGTCACTCTTGGAACGAAAAACATGTACAAAAATAAATGGGTCCGTTAATGCGGGGACTTCGATATACATGGACTCGACACGCGATTTTAGGGTGGGCCAGAGGAGGCCTAGGGTTCAAAATCGAAAGATTGCAAATAAGTTAAAAAATGTGTTATAATGGACTACTACCATGTTTTTAACCATACCTAAGAGCAAAAAACAACATTCTAGCCACTCAACATTGCTTAGGGGGGGGCGGGTTATCGAAGTCCCCGGACACACCTATGTCAATATTATTATTTTGAACTATATTGCAAAAACGAAACATTTTAACGAAAAACAATTTAAGATCTCTAATTTTAATAAAAAATGCAACTTACATTTGTAATTACATTTTATCAGATTGCAATTTAGCAATCTTTTTTACACTTGGTGATTGTTTATCATCCTTAGTAGCCGGCTTTCTTTTTCCGTTCTGCATGAATTTGGCTGTTTACTTCACTAACATAATTTTTTGCACCAATATTAAATATTGTTTGGGAAACTTTTTCAACACACTTTTTGAAGTTATGACCATTGTCACATTTAATATTACATAATGTTTCTGTGTTTTCATTTTCTGCCATCTTTTCAACAAAAATTTTAACAAAAACTGCTCTAGGATTTTCGAATCCTAAGAATTGTGATCTCAAAGAATTATCTTTGAAGATAAGCGGATAAAGCTCATAGGCATGAACTGCTGTTACAAACACTATGTCAGAAGGATTACATAAACCACCACGGTTTATTGCATTCAAGAAACTTTCTTTTTTAGTTGTATCACTTTCACTCACTCCTGTTGGAATCTCAATATTTATTGTAGGAATTGTGTCATCTTTGACAAGAAGTTGACAGCAAGAAGAGCATTTTAGTGTCTTTTTGATTGATCTGGCAATGTACCCAGAAATATAAAATAGAATTGCAGTATCGTCAGGTGAAACACTTTTTAATTCAATTTGAAACTCAATGCTTTCAAGAAGTACCATAGCATCAGTACCTATTTGTTGTTCCTTAGCACAATTGCTCCCTTCAAACACATCTTTTATTTCTGACATACTGAAGTTGGAGAATTTTATTAAACTTTTGAGTCTTATTGTTTTTTCCGCCTCAAGGAATTGTCTTACAGTGGCATAATAATTAGCACCATTTAGTTGTCGGTACCAACCAAAACGTCTTTCAATGCAATCTGAATACACACACACACACACACACACACACACACACACACACACACACACACACATGTTAAACATATATCGATATGTTTATGTACCATAATTAGACATGTTTTACCCATTTTTGCAAAGTATTCACATTTTGGGCCAAACGAGGCTAGGCCTCCTCTGGCCTGCCACTCTGAGCCAAAGTATCTGCGTGCGCAGTCCATGTATATCGAAGTCCCCGGTTAATGACAAAAAAGCGATAAAGCAGCCAAAACGCAACACCCATCCGCGGGACTTCAACCAGCACTGAATTCGTCCCTGGACAATTCGTCCCCGGACAATTCGTCCCCGGACAATTCGTCGCCGGACAATTCGTCCCTAGGACAATTCGTCCCCAGACAGTTCGTCCCCAGACAGTTCGCCGCGTACAAATAAAATTTATTATCTAAGTTAGGTTTTAGAAAACGTAAAAAACTTCTAATATTTACTATTACATACAGTTACATACAATACATTTAATAGTAACAAACATTAAAAAACAGATAAAGTGAAAGCATAAAAGGCATTTAAAATTTGAGATTATGGGCAACCCCTTTTAAGAACTGAAGCTTATTTATCGAGTCATACTTTTCTATTAATTTTAGTATACGACTATCTAGATCTCTGTATTTTTTCTTCTTAAAAACGACTTCCCCCTGAAGAAATTTCTGCATTTTGCTTCTCGCCAAACCTTCTTCGCGTCGTAGCACGTCTATAAGAGTCCATATATTGGGGTGGATTGCGCTCACCGCACGATTCAGGGCACTGTGAAAAGCTTCTAAGCCGTTTATGGTACGGGGTTAGGTTAGGTTAGGTTAGGTTTTTACTTGTTTTAGAGCCTAACTTAAATAATAATTTTTAATTTATGAAGGTTTTATGAAGAAAAAGTTGCCGAGTGTCTCTTACTTTTATTTTGAAGGCGACGAGTACTTAAGGTCATATTACAATTTAAAACTTAAAAATTAATTTTGTAGGCGACGTACTGTCCGGGGACGAATTGTCCTAGGGACTAATTGTCCGGGGACGAATTGTCCGGCGACGAATTGTCCGGGGACGAATTGCCCTCGCACCGCTGATAACACCAGTATACAAGTACATTGCTGTTTAAAAACTATATTTTTTTAGTTCCTATCCCATAAGATTACAGAAAAATACTTTTGTTTTTATCCATCACATCAGTGTTCTCCAGAATTAGGCAATCATTATTTGGACGAATATACATAATATAAACCCAAATATACCTCATTCTATGAAGTAGAAAGCCTCATTTCTTTCCTGCTAAAACAATAACTTGTTTGTTTATTATTAATTTTTTGATTTCCTGTTTCAGATTCGAGAATTGTGTGCAAAGTCACGGATTCACAGATTTATTTCACGCACTCAAGAATTCACTTCAGATTCACGGATTTACCTCACGCATTCACGAATTCACTTCACCAACAATGTCCAAGTCCCGTTCTTGCAAGAACCACCCAGATTTGTTTTGTTATATATGTGATAATTTCTAATCAGTAAAGCAAAGGCAGACTATTACAGAATTTATAAGAAAATTATATCTCGCTTATTTCGGTGTAAAGCTTGGTGATCAGAATAAGTCATGGGCTCCGCATTGAGTTACTGTGTATGCCGACCATGTGTGGAGAATTTGAGGAAATGGGTTCAAGGCAAAAGGAAGTCCTTACCTTTTGGTATACCTATGGTTTGGCTTGAGCCCAAAGATCATACCCAAGACTCTTATTTCTGTTTGTGTAATATCAAGGGATTCAGCTCCGAGAATAAATCATCTATTGTGTATCCATCATTGCCATCTGCCATCCGCCCTGTTCAACACAATGATGCTGTTCCCATTCCTGCATGTTTAAGAGTTGCGCGCACGCGTGTGCGAACGAAAAAATAAATACCTTTGGGTCCTCACTCCTCCCAGAACAGAGACCTTTCCAGTGGCGTAAGGATAAGTCCCCTACGTTCAGCAGATTCCAAGAAAAACTAAGGACAGAGAGAAGCCCAGAAACTGCGTATTATCATCATTATAGACATATGAGCTATCAAATGCATAATAATTTGCGACGCGTTCGTCACCATGACACCATATGATCTGTGGAAAACATTTTTCTGATATGTTAATTGAGAACCAATTGGCGCGCAGCAAAACCCAGCTGTTCATCCTTTCACACAATAAAAAATTGGTTGGTAGATAAATGGGTACCTTGGGCATCCTAGTGGTGAAGACGCTGGGCTGCTGATCGGGATGTCGTAAAATCGAGTCCGGGCGAGGACTTTGTAATTTTTGACCGCCCATGGCGGAGTGTGGTTCGGATTCCACGTTAAACTGTAGGTCTAAGGTGGACTAACAAGCTTGACCCTCGTCAGAATAAACAATTCGGGCAGAAGCAAAACCAATGTTAACCAAGGTATATGCGCTTCGGTGGCGTAGTGGTTAGCATCGCTGACTATGATTCCAATAGCTTCGGGTTCGATTCTGGCTGCGGCAGGCGGCGTGCAGCTAATCCAGCTTTTCATCCTTCCACACAATAAAAAGTGGTTAGTAGATAAATGGGTACCCTGGGTAGCCTAGTAGTTAAGACGCTGGGCTACTGATCGAGAGGTCGGAGATCAAGTCCTGGCAAGGAATCTGTAATTTCTGACCACCCGTGGTGGGTCGTGGTTCAGATTCCACATTAAGCTGTAAATCTAAGGTGGAACAACAAGCTTGACCTTCGTCAGAATGAACAATTTGGGCGGAAGCAAAACAAAGGTTATATAAAAGTTACTCATGGTATATTGCCCCTAATTAACATAAGAATTAACTTGCATGTAATAACAGCGTAAATGGAGATGAACAGAGAGGAAATTTAATTGATCCTCCAGTAGAAGGAACCTAGCATTCAAATATTTTGGCGTGCTACCGATCTACTGGTTTTACAGCTGAAAACAGAGTATAATTATTGGTTTTATGTTTTAGTGTGTTTAATGTGTTTTTCACCAAATTTTCTAATATAGTGATGAATTCAAATAATGCGTGAAGCGTGTACCTCAAACCGCGTTAAAATGCTGCACGTTTAGGAACTATAAACGTGTTAAGGGTTAAGATATGTTAAAAATAGGTGCAAAAATAGTTTTTAGCTTTAGGTTTAGATTCTAAACATGGGTTTATAATATACATTCTTTTTATGCAGGAAGGAGGGCCCAAGGACGAACGCCGCAAAAATGCACCCCCTTAGAAGAAAAAGCATAGAGCCAAAATGAAGGAAAGGTCACCGAGGCTCTTATAAAGGTTGCCATTTTTTTTGTTTTGAAAAGACTGTGTAGTGTGTGAGATGCATGTACGTGTAGTGAAGAATAGAGAGAAGGGTGTGTTTGAGAGCATGCTCGACTGCTCACAGGGTAAATGAGACACGGAAAAAAATCAGCTAAGGAGGACAGTGACATGAGAAACGGGAGTTCCAGCTCTCCCTGTCTCCTGCCTAACGTCCCTCCACCGAAATGCTTCTTTGGTCGATTGGTGTCTACAATCTCCTAATATATATATATATATATATATATATATATATATATATATATATATATATATATATATATATATATATATATACACAACCGCGAGCCTGACCTCTGTGCGATGAAGGATCATCGCGAGGAAGTTCTACCAGATTATATTGAAACTGTTGACCACCTGGAGTGTGATATAATTTGACGACTCTTGTTATGATTAAATTATACAATTCAGCTCACTAAGAATATTATCTATTTCGGAAATATTTTTTTTTATAATGTAAGCTAAATATTTCAATCCTATTCAAGTAACTGTGCTCTCTTAAGTGGTGACCTGGGAGGTGTGACGTGTTGCATAATTTTTTGCATAACACTATGTTGGAACTATGCGGAAAAGATTCTAACGAATGAATATCGTATTTACTACAATTAAGACGTTCTATTGAATGAAATGAATTTCAAAGAATTTGCCTGAAAAGCTCTATAATAATATATATATATATTATATATATATATATATATATATATATATATATATATATATTAGGGTGCCACTTATTTGGGGTGTTTTTCATTTTTTGGGAATTTCTATCAGGACGGGCGCATTTCTGGTGTCATTCCGTCTAAAAACATTGTGTGTAAAATATTTTTGAAATAAAATAATAATTAGAACTGCCTCAACGAGGTCAAAGTTTATACTTTTTGTCGAAAAGTACTCATGGCGTTCTGTTATCATGTCAGTTTTCGTTTCGATAGCTGCTGTAGTGTCTGAGTTGAAAAATGATAACAGACAGACAGACGGACGGTCAGAGTCGTTGGTTTAGTCTTCCGCACTGGTGTACAGAAGACTGAAATGAGGTATTATACAGGGTGTAACACGAGTTTATCCAAATATTGATACAGGCGAAAGAACATGTTATTCTAAGTAGAAAATGGGTTGGGACGAGTTTTGCCAACACTAACAGTGTTTCATTCTCTTTTTCAGTGAGTTCTGAAACGACGTGATGGCTTCGGCAACAAGATCTAAAACAGCAGTCTATCTCCTGGGGACCGTGGACCACAGCATCACAGGAAGCATGCTGCCTACGGGAAAGCAGGCGCTTCAGTACTTTTTCCACCTTCACCTTGACGTCAAGAAGCCGATCAAGGAAGCAGCCGCTGAGACAGTGACTGCAGTCAAGGAATTCTGGGAGCGGTCCCGTATTCCTACGCAGAAAGACCAACGCGCAAGGGACAAGGTTCTCCGAATGTACGAGAAGTGGCGGGCTCTGAACAAGAACTCGAAACGGCGCACTGTGACCCAAATCAGGAACGAGGCCGAGTTCCTCTCATCCCTTGACCGCCTCTTCGACATCGCACACGAACAGGCGATGTCGATGATCACAATCGAAGAGGACAGGGAGTTCCTGACGGGACAAAGGGCCGAGGTGCGGCGCGGCCGCATCTCCTCCACACGTGACATGACGCTGCACACTGAGGAGGAGCGTGCGAGGAGACAGGAAGCGGAAAGGAGCCGCCGGCAAGATGATGAAAGGGCGAACAGAGAGAGCCGAGAACTCGTCGAACTGGCATCGAGCTCCAGCTCAGGTGCAAGCAGCCCGATTCGGTCACCGACACGGCGTCGTCGCCGAGAAGAAGAGGAAGAGCTCTCTCTCCCGGGCCCGTCCACGTCGAATGCAGAAGCATCTACGACCCCTTTACCACCCAAGCGATTCCGCGCGTCGAAAAAGATGATCACCCCTGATCTCTCCGCAGCGATGGATCGGACGAAACTTACCGACCGAGAAGGTGTTTTTTTGCTGTCGGCGGCTGCGAGGAGCTTGGGCCACGACCCTGAGGAGCTGGTCTTGAACCGCGAATCCTCCCGCCGCGACCGAGCAAAGTTCCGTGCTATGGCAGCAGCGGAAATGAAGGCAGCCTTCCATCCTACTGTGCCGCTGACCGTTCACTGGGACGGGAAAATCGTACCAGCGGCTGACGGAGGCCCTGCTGAAGATCGCCTTCCAGTTCTGGTGTCTGGGGAGAACGTCGACAAGCTTCTGGCTGTGCCCAGCCTCCCCGACGGCACCGGCCGCGCCATGGCGGAAGCCGTCCTCTCTGCCCTCGAGGATTGGGACATCAAGGGACGGATCTGTGCCCTCTCTTTTGACACCACCGCCTCAAACACAGGACTCTCAGGAGGAGCTTGCTATATCATTGAGCAGAAACTCGAGAAGACAGTGCTTCATTTGGCTTGCCGCCACCACATCCACGAACTGGTGTGCGAGAAGGCATTCACGGCGTGCCTCGGTCCCTCTACTGGTCCTGACATCCTCCTGTTCAAACGATTCGCCGCCCAGTGGGACTTCATCGATCAAACCAAAGCGAAGCCCTTCGAGGATGGAACCATGCCGCAGCACCTGAAGGACGCCCGCGACGACCTGCTGATCGAATTCAGCCGCCTCCTCGACGGTCAACATCCACGTGATGACTACAGGGAACTTCTGGAGCTCTCTGTAATTGTGCTGGGCGGTCCGAACAAGCGGGGTGCCCGGTTCGCTCGTCCCGGCGCCTTCCATCGCGCGCGCTGGATGGCAAAAGTCATCTATGCCATCAAACTGTTCCTGTTCCGGGAACAGTTTCAGATGTCGTCAGGCGAAGCGGCTGGAATCCGGCGATTCACCATCTTCGCCGTGTCCATCTACGTGACGGCCTGGTACAAAGCGCCGCTCCCGGCAACGGCCCCAGCCGCGGACCTCGCGCTGCTCAAGGCCCTCGTCTATTATCCGGACTCAGCGGTGGCCAAGGCGACGGCGACAGTCTTCGCCAGGCACCTATGGTACTTGAGCGAGCGCCTCGTCACCCTGGCCATCTTCGACGAGGGTATCGACTTGGCGACAAAGCGGGAGATGATTAAAGCGATGGAAGAAGAGGAAGGATCGGAGATCCCCCGCGGCGTATCAATGTGGACCTGTCCACCGCCTCAATCGCCAACAATACATTGGCCAAGTTCACAACGACTACATCAAAGGAGTTCTTCAAGGTTCTGGACATCAGCACCGCCTTCCTGCTCAAGGATCCGGAGGAGTGGCGGACGGACCCAGCCTTCATCGCCGCATCCCGCCGAGTCCAGGCCCTTCAAGTTGTCAATGACTTCGCGGAGCGCGGGGTGGCGTTGATGCAGTCTTTCAACCTGGCCCTTACCAAGAGTGAAGACCAAAGCCAGTTCCTCTTACAAGTGGTCGAGAAGCACCGCTGTGACTTCCCAACCGCCCGCAAGTCCACCGTGACCTCTGCAAAGTAGGCAACAATGAGAGGGAGATGGGCGCCCATGATACCCCCCCCCCCTTGAGGGGCTAATACTCGAGTTGAGGGGGACCTAGAGTTGAAAGTATGAAGTCCATTTATATGTTTTAGGTCAAGATTAGTAGCTTGAACAAACTAGAAGTGATATTTTATTTGCTAGAGGCATAGAACATCATGATCTAAAATTTCTACTTTTCGAGAAAATATACAAACTTTGACCGTATTGAGGCAGTTCTAAATATTGTTTTATTTCAAAAATATTTTACACACGATATTTTTGACAAAATGGAACCAGAAACGCGCCCGTCCCGATAAAAATTCAAACTTTCGAAAATAAGTGTCACCCTAATATATATATATATATATAATATATATATATATATATATATATTATATATATATGCACTAAAATCACAAAATAACACGTGACCTTATTAATAAGCAAACAACCACAAGGAAAAGGAAACACAAAGTCCGAGCTCTTTCGTGATATATTCACATTATCAAGGAGGAACAGAAAATAGACGGAGATTACAAAGTAAATGAGTTAAATAGACAAGCAAAAAAATTCACAATCGGCACCTCAAATTAAAGGCCTTAAAGCCCTCTAAAGATTTTTTCAATTGATAACATAATCTGTAGGCAGCTAAATTACTAAATATAAAAAAGAAGTATACTGTATAAATGAAATTAGACAAAAAAAAACAATACAGAGAACAAAAATTATTATAATGGTTATTAACACTAATATTTAATTAAAACGCAATTAATTGGCAAGAATTTAATGAAAAACAAATAGATAACGTAGATAACAAATAGATAACATAATCTCTAGGCTGCTAAATTACTATACAGATGAAATTAGACAAAACACCAGTACAGAAAACAAAAATTATTATAATGGTTATTAACACTAATATTTAATTGAAGTAGGAAATTAAGAGGCCCGAAATTAATGAAAACAAAGGGAAAGTTGCCATCGTCTTACAGATTATTACAAAATTTCTACAAACATTCAGAGAAAATTTCCTTGATCTGCCGAATCTGCTGAGGACTTTTAACGTAAATATTGCGTTCAAAAATTTAGATGTAATTAAGAATTCATTGATTAAGAACTCCCCTTTAAGTGAACATGGTTGTGTATATAAAATCCCTTGCACAATATGTAATAAATTTTACATTGGCCAAACTGGTAAGACCCTTGAGTTACGTATTAAACAGCATCAATACAGTATAAGAAGTGGCCAGGAATCTAACGCCATTTTCATTCACGTAAGAGATACTAATCATCCCATTGATTGGAAAAATGCTTCCAAATTAAGGTTTAGTAAATCTATTGTTAGCAGAAATATATTGGAATCAAGTGTGATCAAGAATAATGCGGATTTGGTCCTTAATATTAGCCCTGGGTTGTACAAATTAGATTCGTGCATTGTCAGAAAGCTGGCGAAGGGCCTACTGTTTTCTTAACTGCATTCTTGCCTCTTAATGGTTTGCCCTGGTTAAATAAATAAATATTATTGTAAGAACTGTTAACATTCTTATGTGTCTATTTTAATTGTAATATTTCTTTCGTGTATAATCTTTGGTTGCTGGGGGGTTTATTGGACTTTTGAACTGGGTTGCTTTTGGGAAAACAATTTTTTCCAGACTGTTTGTAGAAATTTTGTAATAATCTGTAAGACGATGGCAACTTTCCCTTTGTTTTCATTAATTTCGGGCCTCTTAATTTCCTACTTCAATTAAATATTAGTGTTAATAACCATTATAATAATTTTTGTTTTCTGTACTGGTGTTTTGTCTAATTTCATCTGTATAGTAATTTAGCAGCCTACAGATTATGTTATCTATTTGTTATCTACGTTATCTATTTGTTTTTCATTAAATTCTTGCCAATTAATTGCCTGTTTTAATTAAATATTAGTGTTAATAACCATTATAATAATTTTTGTTCTCTGTATTGGTTTTTTGTCTAATTTCATTTATACATTATACTTCTTTTTTATATTTAGTAATTTAGCTGCCTACAGATTATGTTATCAATTGAAAAAATCTTTAGAGGGCTTTAAGGCCTTTAATTTGAGGTGCCGATTGTGAATTTTTTTGCTTGTCTATTTAACTCATTTATTTTGTAATCTCCGTCTATTTTCTGTTCCTCCTTGATAATGTGAATATATCACGAAAGCGCTCGGACTTTGTGTTTCCTTTTCCTTGTGGTTGTTTGCTTATATATATATATATATATATATATATATATATATATATATATATATATATATATATATATAGATAGATAGATAGATAGATATGAATGTTTTATGCTTTGATTAAATTATTGCTACTTAACACAAAATCGAGCTTAAATGCCAATACTCTGTAAATCTATCGATGAGAGGTTTTGCTTAAACACAAAATAAAACCTAAATTTAGAACTTAACTTCTATTTACGGGTGCATTTTAAGGGAAGTGTCTTCTCCTTTTGGGTATCAAAGCTTCTTATCATATGATATAATAACTTTTAATGATACACTAGCTGATGTGCCCGTCTCTGACGGGTATGTTCTACCAGTAGACTATTGGTAAAAAGCTCCATGACGACGTCAAGGTTGTCTACATAAGTGGAGGTTTTTTTTAGGAAAAACGCTCGTCATTTCAATAGACAAAATCAGAGCAAAAAAAAAATGTGGAAAGAAAATAAGAAGCACGTGAATCAACAAAAACTACCATCTACTTTCTATTTTTTCATTTTTATTTGGTACTGATAAAGTTTTACTAAATCTACAGTACAAAGCAAAATAGAAGCTTGGTCTGGGCAATCATGCTATCAAAGAACCTCTTTACACACTGCAAGAGGTGCGATGCAATTCCCTGAAATTCTTGTAAGAGGTTTGATAATAAAAACCCACTCTAATAGACAGTCTATTAGAGTGGGTTTTTTATTATCATATTTTGACCGTCACGTAGAACAGTGAAGTTTTTAGCATTTATTGTAAGAGGTTGCTGGATAATGTTGGTATCAGGAAGAATACAAATTTCTCTGTTTAGGTACCAAACAGTGAGCTCAACAAAAATGTTCTCAGCCCATTGGTGTGGGTTCTGCATGGGAAGCAAATACTTATTCCAGTTTGGAGGATGGTCCGGTGGATAATCAGCATGATTATATTGAGCAGCGACTAAAGATAGAGGCGACCTAGGAGTTGCCTGACGTGATGCTTGAATTGCATATTCAGCTATAGCTGTACATTGAGTTGTATGGCTCACAGCAAAGTTTATGATTTCAGGAGTAAGATCATCTCTAACTTCGAGGCGATTCTGAATTTGATCTGAAACGGCTGAAAAAACACGCACCATCACCTGTAACTGTTCGATAGTGGAAAGAATGCTGAAGTCGTATGGAGATATGTACTAACTGATCGCCATAACGTTCCATGGATGATCCCAATTCCATACTGAAATAAAAAATTCTGGAAGATAAAAAGATCAATGATTTAATAGAAGGTGTTTATTTTTCAGGTATACGTGTCCAATTTAACAGAGTCCTTCACAATTAAATACTTTATTTCTGAATAATTTCTCAATAATTCTATAGAATTTGATCACTTCGTTAGTTGATTATTTTAAATGGTTTTGATTATTTTTTTCGTTTTGAGGAATATTTTAGTATTTTAACCATCAATATTTGTTTCTGCGAATTTTCACAGTTCTTCTTATTGTTTACATTTTTCCAGTCATTTGGAGTTTTTCAAGTTATAATTTTTGCGTTACGCACGCACGCCTTCATAGTTTTAATAGTATAGAAGATAGAGGTAATTATGCGGCTAAGGGGCGTGAGTTCGGTGTTATTTTTTTGTTTTTTTTCTGCATGTTTTTCAAGCTTTATTTAGTAGATATTGTCAATAGTTGTGGAATTATTAAAAAACACCAGTTTTAAGGTGTTTTGGATAGATAAGTACCACTGCACAAGGCACGAAAAAGTAGCAGAAAAAAACCCCAAGAATTATCACCAAATAATGCAGAAAAAAACAATAAATTATCAGCAATTAAATAACTAAGGTTAATTGAGTGTCAGGTTAGGTCAATTGAATGGCCGGTTAGGTCAACTGTACGCCCTTGACGATTGGTTAGGTTAAGTCGTGATATTTTCGTTAAAACTAACGAAAATATCATGACTTAACCTAACCAATCGTCAAGGGCGTACAGTTGACCTAATCGGGCATTCAATTGACCTAATCGGGCATTCAATTAACCTAACCGGGCATTCAATTGACCTAACCGGGCATTCAATTGACTGGGGCCAACTCTCAAGTAGATAGGTCACAGCACTGCATTATCACATGCTCACACTACAACAATAATTTTTAAAAAATAACGATGAACTTCGATATAATTAAGATTGTAAGTTTCGCATACCATGTTGAAATCTAGACTGAGAAATGGCGCGATTTTAAACCTGGGATAGAGCCAGGTTTAAATTTGATTGGCTGGATGACGTCACGAGAGCGCTTGTCGCTTGGTGATTGGTTGACGTCCGCCATGTTGATCATGGCGGCGATAGCGGCAAATTCGAATTTTTTCTAACATAATTTCCTTAAACTTCACCATAAAATGATATTTTCCCACTATATAATTAATTGTAGTGTGATGTACATATATTTCTAAAGTCGAAAAGGGTAGTGTATGTTTATGAAGCCGCGACGCCCCTTAGCTGCATAATAAAGACTAGCTAATTAGATTATATACAGGGCGTCCCAAAAAAATGTACACACACTTTAACAGCTGATAGCTCAATTGATGTTTCTTTCTTTCCAAGTTAAACCCATTAGAATTAATAATGGCAGTCAGACTAAGCTTTGAACAAAGGAAATTCATTCTAAAATGCTACTGGAAGTGTGAAAACGCAGTTGAAGTGCAAAGACAGTTTAGGAGGGAGTTTCAAACAGATCCACCAACGCGACTTACCATCACTCGAATTAGAGATAAGTTTGAAGCCGATGGAACTGTTCAGAATGTCCACAAGAAGCGTTCCGGAAGACCACGGACATCGACAAGCCCCACAAAGCAAGAAAGAGTACTGGAAACGTATCACCAAAGTCCAAGAAAATCTGTGCGGCAAGCGAGTCGTGAGGTAGGAATTTCAGAATCGTCTGTCCAACGCATTTGAAGCGCTGTCAATGGAAAAGTTACATTCCAAGATTAGTCCATGCTATTAATGAAGATGATGATGATCCGGACCGAAGAGTGGAGTATTGCGAGTGGTACTTGGCACGATGTGGATGTGGATTGGACGAAGGGGTTTCGTAGAATACCCTCCGCGTTCACCAGACCTCACACCACTAGACTTTTTTTTATGGGGATACTTAAAAGACAAAGTCTACGCTATAAAACCTGCAACAGTCGCTGAATTGAGAGCAGCCATTGAACGAGAATGCACACAAATACCAAACGAAATGTTTCGTGATGTTTGCGATTCCATTGCTTCGCGTTATCAGCAGTGCCTGGACCAGAACGGACGTCAGTTTGAAAACAGGCGTTGACAAAACAATTAAATAATGTCTGTAGATTCTATTACATTTTGAAAATGAAATGTATTTTAATAAACACTGCCTTTATAATTATTTAAAGTGTGTATACATTTTTTTTGGGACGCCCTGTATATATATATATATATATATATATATATATATATATATATATATATATATATATATATATATATATATATATAAGTATCGCCCCACCAGCGTTTGAACCCACTACCTACTGAGTAGAAGGTGAGGGCGCTAGCCACTACACTACGACGGGTTCGAACCCTGGTGGGGTCGACTTTTTCATCATAAAAAAACCTTGCGTGTTCTAATATGATATTTCATATATATATATATATATATATAATCCCTATCAACAAGCATTGCAAAACCAATGACCATGTGTTGAATGTAGAAAAATTTTCAGTTGTGAAATTAGCATATAAAGACGGTGTTAACGTATTTTAGACTTTATGTATTTAGAGGATGTAGATATACTTGTATAATGAATACTAGCAGAAGCCCGTGGTAAAAATACCACGCTTAAACAATCAACAGGGGCAATTATATTTTTTTAATATTTCCCAATCAGCACATACAAAAACAAACAAACGTTGTCGATTTCAGCTATATATATATATATATATATATATAATTTTCCCGTAGGTTTCAATTAATTTTAAGCAATTTGCCAACTATATATATATATATATACACACACACAGAAAGAGCGATAGATAGATAGATAGATAATTTAACATACAAGTTAATTATTGCAATGTGAATGTTTTAAATTTTTGTATCCTTTTAGTTGTATTTTAATCTTAATTTTAGAATTTTGTCACTCTTTTAATTCATGACTGTACTTCGGTCACCCTTTTAACCGTATTTCGACTGTATTTTGGTAAATTTTAAACTGTTTTTGTACCTGTATCGTTTTTATTTTTTTTTTTTTTCACTTTTTTCATTTTCATTTCAGTTTTCGCAATTCTCCAATAATTTCTGACTCTTGTTTTTTTTTAAGATGCGTTTTGTGTTGTTTTTTTAATTTATTTTTACTCTGTAAGCTAGTGTTACAAAAGTCCTGCCCACGGAGTTTTCAAATTATTTAATATACATTTCTGTTCTATGAAATACATGAGGAATATACACCACAAATGAAAGTGGAGTTTGGTGTTGTTACACTGTGCGGGCATGACGATAAAGGATAAATAATCTGAAGGACAACATACTTGTAGCGTGTGCAAGCATCACTAATGAACAGCTTGCTAATGCCTTTACATCCGTACGCGACAGTATCTACATGTGTAAAGAGCTGCTTGGCATGCACTTTCAACATCTACTGCAGTAACAGAAAAAAATTAAGCGATAATCTTCACTTCCAATGAGGCTGTACTTTTGAAACATTATATATATATATATATACACACATATATATATATATGTGTGTATGTATGTATGTATGTATGTATGTTTCCCACGTTTCCAAGGGAACTTTAAATATTTTTTCATTGTGAACACTGACCCTTTGGTCTCAATCGGGATTTCAGCAACTTTCTTGGAAGTGAAATCGTTCTGGAGGGATTTATCCTTAGTTGCCGATGCTACTCGTCACTCACCGTGTTCACAACGCCACAATTAACTCTTTATAGTATTGGGTATGAAACACTCAGTTGTGTTTATATATATATATATATATATATATATATATATATATATATGTGATGAATAAAACCACGAAGGGAAAAGAAACACAAAGTGGTGCTCAAGCGCTTTCGTCTAATGACATCCTCAGGAACACTGAAGAAAAAGGAGAGTTCAAGACAATATATAGGTTACAAAAATATATGTACAATATATATATATATATATATAGAGAGAGAGAGAAAGTATAGAAATACAAATTGTGGGAGGAGCAAATACATTTGCACGGAAAACACAATTTTAGCACTTTGTCCGAAATTCAACATAAATTCGAATGGCTTGTTTACAACCAATTTTTTATAGTTATTGACTGAATGATACAAAGGTCACAAAAGAATAAAGAAATGAAAATAAATATAAATTGGAAGCGAAAATAGATAAAAAAAAAAAAATTACAAACTGATGCCTAAATGATATATAGGTCACAACCGAAATACATAAAGACATAAACGTGCGGATAAAACTAAAAAAAACTGTAAGCGGAGCAAACAAATTCAATTGGAAGGCTTACAATCAATTTAATAGATGATGCCAAAATGATATATATGTCACAAAGAAATAAAATAAAGAAATAAACCTATAAAATAAATTGAAACATAAATTGTAAGAGAAACAAATTTATAAGGGAAAAAATTACCAAAGGTTTTTATAGTTATTGTCTGAATCATACATAGGTCACAAAAAATAAAAAAATATTAATAAATATGAACTGGAAAACAAGATGATGCCTAAATGATATATAAAGAAACTATAAGAATATATACGGCATATATAGGTTATATATACGACATATATAAGCAATATATAAGGAATATATATATATATATATATATATGAGAAAAAATTACCAAAGGTTTTTATAGTTATTGTCTGAATGACACATAGGTCACAAAAGAATAAAGAAATAAAAATAAATATAAATTGGAACAAATTACAACTGATGCCTCAATGAATAAAAAAAAAATATAAGAAATACATACATGTACAGTTTGTACACATATACACACACTAATATATTATTATATATATATATATATATATATATTATATATAAGAAATACGCATACAACAATAAATTGAAAAATAAAATTGTAAGAAAAGCATACAAATTTATAAGGAAAAAGAGACAACACCAAATATTTTTTTACCAAAGGTTTAGCAGCCTGCCCTTCTTGTTTAAATCCATTCTGAAGGAATTCAGAGCAACGGGATCGAGTTGAAACAGACCTTTACTCATGTTAAAGTTATTTGTAAGTTGAATTATAGCAGACTCAAGAATATTTCTATTAACAATGTTGCTAGAGTGAAACAAAACTGAAGCATTATTTCAATCAATACAATGGGATAACTCTGACAAATGGACAAAAAGGGCACCGGACAACTGTCCCGTTCTAACGGAATATTGATGGTTTTACACGCATTTGCAAATCCTTTCCCGTCTGAACTACACCCAATTTTATAAATAATGCCTAAATTATTGGTAGGGCTATTTTTTACTATGATGTTTTTCACAATATTGTTATATGAAAAACTACACTGATATCCAAAAGTTTAAGTACATTAGCAATGCTTAAGAAGCCCAGGAAAAATGGAAGTACTAAAATATTCTTGGTCAAGGTGCGAGTGTTATTATTCACACGATAGAAGGTTCGTTTAGCCTTATTAAGACAAGATTCCATGAACGCAGATGGGTAACACAGCTCACTTCCAATACCGTTGATATTTTCCAATTCGGCATCGATGTATTTCCGGACTGGCGATCCTAAGAGCGCGGAGAATTTTTTGTGTTGTCTCTTTTTCCTTATAAATTTGTATGCTTTTCTTACAATTTTATTTTTCAATTTATTGTTGTATGCGTATTTCTTATA